>VZTL01045397.1:278-14827 GCA_013400535.1 Scopus umbretta | reverse complement strand
AAGAGGGGAAAAACATCCCCTATCTTTATTGCAAACTATTTTATTACTTAACTGTATTGTGGAGTAATACATGAGGAATGTATTTCCTCACTCCCTTTACTTTCTCAGAAAAACAAAACAAAAAACCCACCAAAACCAAATTTAAAGACCCAATCCTGCTGAGCAGCTTCACATCTGCAAGCACAATCCAGTCTCTCTCAGATCTGTTAACTTTGGTAGTGAAGCATAATGCAGTCCAAAGGAAGGAAGAAGGGAGAAAAAAAAAATAAATAAAGTCAGTAAAACTCCAGACACAATCAAGTCCTGTCGAAGATACTAACAAGGTTTTAAAAATCTTTTGGGAGATTATGAATAATATGGGATTTTTTTCTCCTTACCAGGAGGATTCAAATAGTCAAACACAGGAAAAGCTCTGATTCCTAAAACCTAAGTAAAATTGTAAATAAAACACAGTGTGAAAGCACTACTATTTTATAGTACAGCAAAACTGCAGGCAGGAATCATGGACACAGGCATGAAAATTACCACAACAGAAAAAAATATGTTCAACCACTCTTTGGCTCAAATGGATCCCTCTTCTTTTTAAGGGTGATACCGATGCCACGAGTCCATCTGCATCTTGAAGAATTCGCATGTCAAACCAAAATTTAAAAAAATATTGTGTGAAACTGGTGCACATTTCTGCTTGAAAACTCAGTCTGAACTGAAAACGACACTTGTGCATTCAGATGTTTTTCAGCCTTTCATATTTTTTAAACTATTTTTCAGTTGTTCATTTGAAAAGTGTACAAAAACAGTGTGTGTATCTACATATATGTACCAGAAACGGCAAAGTATTAAAAAAACCCCAAACAAACAAAAACAAACCTCAGTTTTTAGTAAGCCTGCAGTAGGTACAGTAAATAAAATCTTATTACTTGTGAAATATAAGGTCAACAGCTCTGGTCTTAAACAGTTGCTCTCCGTTTTCAGGCTAGTTTAATAAAGCTGAACATGTCAGTTCCTAAAATATACACGGCCACCAAGAGACTAGGTCCACAGAAAATATTTCGAGTTTCATATACAGCAAATTTTGTTTTTAAACATTCCTTCTAATAGCAATAAAAAGAAATGAAATAACCCAGTGGAGTGCATCTACCTGACGCAGCCTCTGGTAGCTGCCCCAGGCAGGGCGAGCGGAGCACACTTTGGATACCATCAATTAAAGGGAGGTGGGTCATTAATCTTTGCTGCCGAAGCCAGAGTTCTGCTCGGTTGGCTTCTGCCGTATACAACTTGTTGCATATGCTTTAAACCGAACGAGCTGAGTTCACCTTGAGTCCGTTTCAAAAATTCTGAATGTACTGATTAATTATCATCTACACTACAGGAACAATTAGAGAAGCAACTTTCCCATAGATACATATCATGACCCTTTTATGCACACACACCTTTTATGTTCAGAAAGTCAAGTTGCCAAAACACCTTCCATCGCTGCTGGTAGCGGTTATTGTAATGGTTTTCCTTGTTTCTTCATCCAGTCTAACCTCTGAGGCCTACCATTTCATTCTTCTTGCATACAACATTTGCTAAACAGTTTTGCAAGATCTCTTGATACTATGGGTTTTTTGCAAATTAATGCTAATTTATGCAATTATTACTACTCAGAAGTCAATTCCTCAATAACAAGATGCTTCCTTGTAACCAGAACAGTTTATTCATCTGACCCAAGGATCAGTGAAAGTCCCAGCTTTCAATAACCCACCCTCAGCAGACAGCAAAACAGTTCAGAATGAATTTCTTACCACACATGGGACATGCCGATATACTGCCAAGACTTGAGTCTACAGCAGTTGCATTCAGAATGCAGAGTCATGACACGAAGGTTGCAACTTGTACTGTTGGAAGGGAAGTGTTTGGAAAGGACCCATCCCCAGATGAGACCCAAAGCCTAGATTAATTCTTACAATGCACGTATGGGCTCTGTTCAGGTCCTGGCTCCCTAGAATAAACAAGGCCCAGGCAATTTCCTCCCACCTCTCTGCCTCTCTGTCTTTTTCTATGGAAATTGTCTTCTACACATTTGGACGCCATTAGTCAGCTTCAACCAGACCTGGAAGAGAGGTGGAAAATGGTAGGCAATTAATTTCCTTTCAGTTTGGGAAATCAACAGATGGGCAGAGGGGAGGCCCCTGAATTCCCACCCACGCAAAAGCAAGACAATCCTGCCATTGCCAGCCCTGCCAGGCAGATCCCATAGACGCCGGACAGCTGTTCAGATGGCTCCTGGCTTTGAGCTAGCTGCAGAACACCAAAGGGGTCCAGGGACAAACAACAGACATTTTAAGAAGATTCAGGGTTTTTTGCCCTGCTGTCCACAGGACTCTCTCTTTTTCACTAGCTGTCATGATTAAGGATGCTTTCTGAAGTTTGAGGTTATGGATCACACTGAGCACAAGCAACTGCTTCAATCTACCCATGCCCACAGTCATTCAGAAAGGAGCTGTATGCCCTCCTTTATATGACATGCCAATCGATTTCCAGTTAGTGCATTATCTTGCTTTGTATGTCTTCCCCTATAGATTACACACAAAACAAAGCAGGTTGTTAGAAGAAAAAACACCTTGTTTCTCACAACACATCCTACCTGCAATATCCAGACAAGGGTTTTTTTGCTAACTAGTTTAACAACATGAGGAATGGTGAAAAACTAGTAAGAACCTTTTTCATAAAATTTTTTCTAAAGATGCTGTGTGTTAGTGATTTGTTGCCTTTTTTCTAAATTGGAAAAAAAAAATTCTGATTTGGCATCTATGGCTTGGGGTTGGATTCCAAGTTTTATAGTTAAATAGCTCTCTGTTCCATTGCACATGTGTGCATCTGTGAAAAAGAGCATTTGTATATCTGAAGAGTTATTAATAACAGATAACAGATTAACTTTCACACTAAAAGGCAAAAGACATTAAATATTTGAAAACATGTTGAGTCGTGAATAAAATTCTTAAAAGGGCTTTTTGAAAGTATTCTAATATATTCTTTAAAACATTAAAGTATGAATTTTGGCTGCAAAAAAATACAAAATCCAAGTCTCTGCATATTGTACACATTTGTCAATGGAAACTTCAGCCTTTGCCAGTGGGCACAGAATCAGTTTAGTTTTGCAGTTGAGAACACAAAGTTCTTTAATAGGCTTCTAGCTGTATTTGAATGATATGGATGCAATCCTTATAATAAACAGCAAACCTGAGTAAAGACATAATCAGATATATTGTTAGCCATTACCTCCAGACAGAAGACGCTGAAGGACCGTTCTCATTTTTTCCTTTTTATCACATTATGTTGTAGCGCAAGCTTATTTAAAAAAAGAGTTGTGATCTCAGCATAGTACTGAAAATCTCAGAAATTTTTTGAAAGGAAATCTCAACTCTCTGCATGTTGCATGTAGCACTGTGTGGGTGTTTTTAAACATGGTATGAAAAGATATTAGAACCAGTGAAAAACACGCCTTACTTGGTGGTCCCATGTTCCCGTGTAAAAACAATTTAAAAAAAAAAAAAACCAAAAACAAACCACAAAAAAACCAAACCAAACTTAAAATACTCAGAGTATTGTGTAACAAAAAACCCAATAAACAACCTACCCACAGCATTCATACTGCAGCACACCAACGTATCACATTCCACAGGCTTCCCAACAACTTCACTACGATTAGCTTGGTTTGTATAATTACTGTTATTTTAGTAAACACTTCACATTCCAACTACTTAATACGTTATTCACTGCAAGTGGCTCCATTCTGCTCTTGTTAAGTCAGTATCAATACTCAGTAACTATTTTGGATCGAGATTAAAGAATATTTTTGTATTATTTTATATAGATAAATTTCTTTATCTGCTTTTCTCTTTACACTATTTCTATATAGAAAACAGCACGTGACAGTTTGGGGGCATTTCCTACGTTCATTTGCACACCAGTCCTCAGAACGTAGACGACCACAGCAAGCGAGATCTGCAGATCCAGATCCTAGTGATTCCCAAATTAGGATTGCATTTCAAGTATGGCATAATGCACCATAACTTGGGCTTAGAACATGACAGAAATGTCATCTTTCTACTAAATTTAACATACTCCTTCCCTCCCCTTGATCTGAATTGTTTCAAAATTATCATACCTGTATGCTCCAGGGAAACCAAAGCACCTCTTTCTTTGCAAAGCTTATAGGGCATTTTTGGATCAATACCTCAATGCATTAGACTTCTCTCCAGTGCCAGCTTTTATCCTCCAACATGTTTCCTCTCAATACTCTTACCTAAGTTTTCCCTCCACTNCCCTTTCCTTATTTTTCCCCCCCCTTTTTTTTTTTTTTTTTTAAAAAAAAAAAAAACACAACCAAAACTGACATTCTTGGTCAGTGCTTGCCTCCGCTCTGCCCTGCCTTCAATCTTTATTCTCTGCCCTGGTTGCACACATCTCAGGATTGGGTAGTTTCGAAGAGAAATTCTCTTTCCATGGTTTTGCAAATGCAAATGTAAGATTATTTGAATTCTTCCATTTTCTGTCTTCCACCTCCAGCTGTTCATACTGAATTGCAGTAGTGAACAGTATTTGATCTTAGCATTCTTTTTTTCCCTTCCTTCTCCACTTAAAAATGCAGTTGCTGTTTGTCTGGCATATCTGTAGTGTTTCCAGCTTTGTGGAAGTGAAAGCATGGGATGAAGAGAGGGGGAGGGTTTGAGCACTCCCAAATGTCTACCTAGCCCCAGCTGAGAGCAAATATCAACTCTTGACTTATAAAACCCCTGCCCCCCCCAACATAAATCAACATTTATGTGGGAAAAGATTGAACCTTGGTTTAGAAAGGGTAATTTTCAATAGAACTAAACATTTTGGAAATTTTGCATATGCTAGCAGGTGCTTTAAGAGGAATATAGAAGCACATGTGACAGGAATATTCTGGGGGAAGAACAGAGTGATGGTGAAGTGGAAGAATACACACCTTTCCCAAGCTCTGCTGGGGGCTTCCAGCTCAACAAGAGATCAAGACATTTCCTCCAAATCAGACCCCAACACTTACCACTTATACATATATTCAAAAATATTTTTTCAGCTTTTGTAATGATAGCTTCCAGAATATCAATTTTTTAAAATATCAAATACCAAACACTGAGATATACTTAACCTATTTCAGTATTCTCTTCTCTCACCCCAATGGAGGTGAAATCAAGTCAATGTAAGTATCCTAGATTAGCAGTACTGTTTCAGGGAATTGTTTTGTTTTTACAAACATTGGAGGGGTTTTTTTGTGAGATTTTTTGGGGGAAATGGGAAGGGTGGCATTTCTTTGTTTTTTAAGAAAAAAAAAAAAAAAAAACAAAAACTTACTTTTCCAATAGAAAAAAAATGTAGCTTTTTGTGAAAAAGATACGTCATTGGAACAAACCAGTTTAACTTGCTAACTTCAGCTTTTCTTCCACCACTGATTGTAGGTCTTTCTCTCCATCGATAACTCCAATAGTTGTGAGCAGCAGGACACACACACACACACACCCCGATTCTTGTCAATTCTACAGCTCCCCAACAAGAAACAGATTTGGTTTGGGTTTTGGTTTTGTTTTTCTCTGCTTGAGTAGATTATAAGAAACATGGATGCCATCTTTTTGCGGTTGTTTGATGATAAGCCTGTATAGGCCTATCTCTAGGAAGATAAATTCATTTTATTTTAATTGAAAACTTAATTTCCAAAGAAATTCATGAAACGGATTCCACTTCCTACCGTGCCCTTTCAGATACAATCTCCTACTCACCAGTAGCAAACTGATCTTCCAGTGCTGTTGTTTAGCCCAGATACAAGTATTATTGAAAATTTAACCTAAATGAATCATGGAGGAAACTAATTGGAGAGGTTTACTTTACTTACAAAAATCTATTCTGAGCATGAGTTTACTATCCATCACCTACCTGTTCCATATATTCCAGCATTCCTGTAACTTTAGAATCCAACTCATGACCGTATTTTCATGCTTTCTTTCCCCTTTGGTCTAGCTACTACCTTCATTTAACCGATTCCCATCTGGCTCTGGTCAGGGCAAATAGGGCATTTCAGATCCTTTTTGGTGTCATGACTGGAACATGATAGCACCTATCTTCTTCCCACCAGTCACAGGTTGGACTAGAATTCAGTAGCCTGCAAAGAACACAGTCCCTTGGGTCTTGGGCCAACCTCTGTGCAGTATCAGACACATGGGATATAATATTGGGAATATGTGGGAACTGTTTGACTTCCCATAGCCTTTATATCTGGAAGCAAAGCAATGCTCCCAGGAGGACAGCTAACATAAATCAAATCAGTCCTGTTTCCGAACATTTAACTTTCTGAAATTTCACCTTCATCAAACGTGAGCACAATTTTGACTGTGTTTTAACTTCAGAATGAAGGAAAAAGAGAAAGAAAAGTAATTGGAAACTTAAGGTGATGGCAAAAATGAAGGACCATTTCTGCTCCATTACTGACACTGGGCACTGGGCTTTTATCATTACCAGAGAAATGGTCTCTGTTTTTTTTTATTCATTGACGGTTTATTTAAAATAAGCCCTATGACCAAACTGTTGCTGAACGGTGAATGTTAATAACCTGGCTAAGATCCTGTCCTCTCAGGCCTAAATTAAAACTTGCCATATTTACATATTTTACTTTTTTTCTTCCTCCCCTGTTGTGGCTTAACCCCAATTGGCAACCAAGCACCACACAGCCGCTTCCTCACCCTCCCCTTGCCCCGGTGGGATCGGGGAGAGAACTGGGGAAAAAAAAACAAAACAAAAAAACTAAAACCCGTGGGTTGAGATAAAGGCAGTTTAATGGGATAGTAGAGAAAGAGAAAATAATAATAATAATAGAATATACAAAACAAGCGATGCCCAACGCAGTTGCTCACCACCCGCCGACCGATGCCCAGTCCGGCCCCAAGCAGCGATCGCTGCCCCCCAGCCAACTCCCCCCAGGTTCTATACTGAGTGTGACGCCGTATGGTATGGAATAGCCCTGTGGCCAGTTGGGGTCAGCTGTCCTGCCAGCGCTCCCTCCCAGCTTCTTGTGCCCCTGGCAGATCATGGAAAGCTGAAAAGTCCTTGACTGGTGTAAACACTGCTGAGCAACAACTGAAACATCAGCGTGTTATCAGCACTGTTCTTGTATTAAGTCCAGAACACAGCACTATAGCAGCTACTAGGAAGAAAATTAACTCTGAATTAAGCTGAAACCAGGACATCCCTCCATGTAAATAAAAAGCCATTCAAAGACAAGTTCTGAATGTCTAATGAGAATTCAGACTTTGAATATGTTGAGTGCTTCTCAATTTATCAGACTCCATGCTGATTATCTCTTGGTTCTCCAGTGGATTTAAGGGGAGCTAAGCAAACTTCCCAGCTCTGACTCTCAGCAACACCATCATCACTTTATAGCAGGTTCCTGACTGAATTAATTTTTAACTGTTAAAATAAATTACTGCAACAACCTAGGAGAAAGTGAAGCTGATTTTTCACTTTATTACAACTAGCCGTGCTAGCATTCTAGCTGCTCTTCTCTGATTACATGGTATTGAGTCTGGCTTGTGATATGGAAAAAGATCCCATTAGGAACTGATCTAATTCAATCATGCAAAGAGCCCACAGGCTTAACGGAGAGGTTGGCCCTATATCATCCATCTATCAAGAGTCCTACGTAATTGTTGTCAAGTAATACACGGCATCGATAGAGCCACAGACTCCGAAAGCAGTTCAGGTATAAAGCATTTCACGATCAGTAATAACTGCAATTATTTATGTCTTTTAAAAAAATAAAAATCCTTATTTATTTTCCCTTGTTGGAATCCTGGCCAGATACCTGACAACACATGTAGCTGTTATGTTTCAAGTAAAAGGACAGGCAAGAGGAGAAGCTACACATCACTGCTCTTTCTTGGTCAGCCAGTGGAGTTGCTGGGCCTCCTACTCTGAGGTAGCTGATCCTCCCATAGCTCTTTCAGCTGTTTTGCCTTAATGTGGAAAGCCACGCAACCCTTTCTCCACTCAGCAAATGTGTTCAGCTGTCAACTTGGTAAGTGATCAACATTTTGGCAGTACTCGTCTGTAACATAATTGTTGACAAAGCAGCGTAAAGGCTGAGTCTGCTGCCTATGACCCAAGAAAACCTTCATATCGAAGGTGCTGGAGGCAGTAGCAGAGAATGAACAAACATAATGCTGGGTGGTTAGGGAGGCTGCGCAGTGCATCCTCTTGCTTCCTTCCTCCTCTCATTTTGCCTTGCTAGGTAAGGCCCTGTGAGAAGTACGGCAGGTTTTTCACAACAGACTGGAGATTGCTTGGTGCTCTGGTCCAGGTGGGCCTGGAAACCCCCCCTGTGCTGATGTTGAGCCCTCGGGCCCCGCTAAAGCAGCTGAGGTCATGCTAATACAGCCCCTGGTCTCTGGATTTGGAGTTGCGTTCTGGATGCCTGGCCTGGAGAACAGGCAAAGTGAGCAGGGCAGCTTGCAAAAGAGAGCAACAAAGCCAGACAGGATGAGAGCCTGGCAAGTTCAATGTTCTGCAAACAGCACTTCCAGTAGTGAGCGTCTGAGGCCAGGCAGGCATTTTTATGCAACACAGAAACAGTTCATGTTCTTGCAGTATCTTTCTGATCAAAAAACAGATTGCCCCTGTAGGCATAAAGAAATTAAAACACCAGTTTCCTTCCATTAGTATCAGAGCACTGAGGTGACGGGTGGCCTGTGTGTGTGTACACATCCTGTCCTCCCTCCAGAAGGCACTCACAGTTAAAGTCATTCCCTTCCAGCACCTTTCACCGCGATAGTCATGACCCAGTACAACTCGAACTAAAAAGGCCAGAGATGCCTGCAGTCATAGAGAACTGAATTAGAGCCCAGCTGTACGAAACGGACATATACAAGTCTGTAAAATAGCTCTGCTGTAAAGCACATGGAGGTCCTGGCAGACAGCAAGGTGAACGTGAGTCAGCAGAGCACCTGCGAGGCAATGAAGACAAACCACGTCCTGGACTGCAGCAGGTCAAGGGATGCGATTGTTGCACCCTCTTCAGCACTTGCTAGGGCACGCCTGCAATACTGTGTCCAGTTTTGGTGCCCTCACGTTTCAAGAGAGACACTGAAAAACTGGAGAGGGTCCAGTGAAGGGCCATCAGGATGATTAGAGAATTGGGTAACTTACTGTATGAAGAAAAGTTGAAGGAACTGGGCTTGAGAAGAGAAGGCTCAGAGAATCTAGTCACAGTCATCCAGTATCTTAAAAAAGTCATTACAGAGAAAGCAGAGGTACTCTTGTCAGCAGGATGCATTCTGACAGAACATGAGGTAACAGGCACAAATTGCTTCAGGGGAAAGTACATATGGATATAAGAAAAAAAATTCTTCACCGTGAGCTCAACTGAGTGTTGGAATAGATTGCTCAGAGAAGTGACAGAATCTTATTGCTGGAAATAATCAAGGCTCAGCTTGGTCATGTCCTGGATAACCCAGTGTAAGGCTTGCAATAGAACATCATACCAGACTTCTCCAGAAGTCCCTTCCAACCTAGACATTTCTGTGGTTCTAATTCAAAAACCAAAAACAAGGAAGAAAAGAAGAGCATAATTTTTCTCTAAATGAAAGTATTTCCACAAATTAATTTCCTTCACTCAATTCATTTAGCAACAATCTTTGTTAAACGATACAACTCTCAAATCAATTAAAAAAAGAGGACAGCAAAAGCCATCAATGTAACTTGCCACACACAAATTAAACTAAACTGCTGGGTTGTAAAACTACACAACTTGTTGGAGCTACATTTATTTTTAAAACAGTTAAGATCCAACTCAATATCAACAGCAAAGTGCTGAAACAATCATCAATAGCGCAAATCATTGTTTTATCCTAAATACCAAATTTAAGTGACTCCGTTACTGAAAAAGGAGAATTCCACATGACTTCCCTGCAGCACTGTAAGGGAAATCAGAGGACGGAGCTGCCTGGCATGCAGCAAGCCTTGGCTTGATTGCTGAGCGGTAACCCACAACCAGATAAAATGACAAGTGGTTGTCTGAGACAGAAGGCCTAAGAAATGACTAATATCAGGCTTTTGATGAATTACCTAATCAAAATCAACACACATGAAAGGAAGAAGATTGTCAAGATGATTTACTAACAAAGATGAGACTCCAGGACCATATTAATAAGAGGAAGTGTTATACATTATTTCTACATTCAAATTTGGAGGGGGGGAAAAAAAAAAAATCCTGCAGAGAATCTTAGAAGAAACAATATATTACATTAGGCAGTTACAGAGTCTGACCACAATGATCCAGCCCCATCCTGGAAACCACTAGCAAGACAGCATTAAGACATAAAAATGAGAACAGATGAAAACTGAAAACTCGGTCTGTTGTTGCCTTATGCAGTTAGGAAAAAGAAGTTTACCAGCAAGGCGATGCTCAACTGGAATCAAAACTGGGCAGAGACTTATGCTCGCCAACTGCTCTTCCTGATGTCCTGAACTTAAAGCTTACACAATGTCACTCCTGTTTCTCCTCTATGATCAAAGCAGCACCGCAAGCATTTCATTCTCTGAAGTCTCTCTAATGGGAACAAAAAAGGGCAGCGGCTAGCTCCTCACAGGTGTCTAGCAGGGGAGGAAAGGTGCACCCGGTGTGGAGCGCGAGATAGCTTGTTGGGTCTCCCATTGGGAAACAACAGAGAAAAAGGAGAACAAGAAACACATGCTGGGGGAAAGCAAGATTTGGAAGACAAGGAAGAGAATAAATTCTTTTAAAAATTAAATAAAGGACAAGAGGGAACAGGAGGAAGCTTTGGCAATTAAAAAGGAGACGACAAAAAATAATTAGGAAAAAGCCTAAATGACACGTAGGAAGGAGAACGCAGCTCGTTTGCTCAAGTTTCTACATTGCCATGCCTGCCTTTCAGAAGCTGGGGAAGGAGAGAGGAGAGCAAATCATTTTACTGAGAGCAGTGCGATGGGGGACTACTCTGGCTGGCTGATGCGGTCTGTGGGAGGAACAGCACAGCAAGCTCTGTATTTCCCCCGGTTTGATCTCTGAGAAACAGCACTAAAGTAAATATACGCTCCTGAGGCAGTTCGGCGATGTCCCTGGAGCTCATTCATTTTCTAACCTTTTACCAGCTGCTGGCCTGAAATGGTAGGAGTTCACTTTAAGGCAGACTGGATTTCAAAGGAAAGGTCCCAGAGGTGACAAGCTGCTCATTAATTCCCTGTACTGCTTTAGTGCTGGAGGAACTGTTTGAAACGCACAATCTGAAACTTTTTAGAGCCACCAAATAATTGTATCACGAGAAGTCACCACACACTTCACATTTACTAATGTTAAAATCTAGCTATGTAATCTGCTGATGGAATTAATGCAGGAAAAGGAGGAGACTGGCATTTTATTAAGAAATGCTAATCAACCTGTTTTTGAAGTGTCCCTCATTTGCATTACAAACATTATTATGAAAATTCAGCATTATGCTTCTCTGTGCAGCATTGTACTGCTCTACTGAACATCAAAAATACTCACTTCCTTAGAGCAGGGAGAAAAAGGGAATGAAAAATCATGATCAAAGATAACTTCAATTACTTGTTAATTTCACCTTAATTCCACTCTTGGGATAATAAGCCTTCCTCATAAGTTTCCTTCCCTGTAACAAATTCTGATATATGCTTATAGGCCCCGAAATATATTCCCACAAGTAGTACATGAATAAATATGCATCAGTGTAATTTACATAGCCTTCACCACAAGCGTGGTAGGCCTGTTCATATACTCACTACTGTTTACTGTGTGAAAAACTCATTAAACTCCCCTTTGAATACAGGAATGAAACTTATTTTTTAATTTACTAGACATATTCTCATTGGTCTTGTATTTAACATCATCAGGTGAGGGATGCATAGAGACATTCTCCAGTAAAAATGAAATAACAGCGCAGAAAAATCAAGTACATGCTTTTGATCGCGTATCAAAACTTCACACACTCACTCCTGAATAAGATACTTCTTTTTCTGTTGTATAGATTTGATAAGTTGATATGAAGAAAAACTAAATCATTTCGTAAGTTGGTTTATCTATCAAGTATTTATCCACAATTTATTACTGACTATACATTCCTCCCTTCTCACAGAGCACTGAAATGTTAACTGCAAAGACTCAGGGAAACAGACCTGACTCGCTGATCAACTCTATAGACAGGTAGAAAATTAAGAAATGATTATAAACTTGAAAAAGCAGACAACAGACTGGTAGATCTCAGTTACTTATTTAACTCCATTGGCTGTATATGAAATAAATTTTTTGAAAACCTTTCTCTTTTGAGGAACTGGTGAGCTCTGAAGGAAAAACTTTATCTTGGAAAATTCTTGACCAGGTCTTCCTAAAAATGCAGACTATATAATGTGATTTCCAGAATTTTCAGTAAGGCCAGAGAAACTCAAACTGGAAGAAAATTTTTTAAAAGATACCTGACCATCAACAGAATACATCTTCTCTGGCTATGACTCTGAAACTTAATTGATCAGACGGAACGACAAAACAGCTAAAACCCAGCAAACACACACAATTGCTTCTTAAAATACAAATCTTTTGAAAGGAAGGTGAGCTCTTCTTAACTTCCGAATAGAAAATTACCTATCAATCTTTCCTTCGTGTGTGTGCGCTTATGCTTGTTTAGAAAGCAGAACCTGAGCAAAGGTTGCAACGGTCCTTTCAGAAATAGAAGTCACCAAATGTTGGGTATCAAAATGGGGATAAAAGCCCCCTTTTACAGGCACTTTAGCTAATGAGAACAAGCTCTTGCAGGAAGAAGGTGGACTAACTGAAATCATAAAATGCAAGTCTTCCGGAGACACGGCAGGAATCGTCATGGCATGCAGAAGGAGCCAGCCTGCTGCAGCCTTGCACGTAGTGTCTTTTTGGAGCAGTTCCTGAAGCAGGTTAGCTCTCCAGCCAGCTCCAGACTGGAGAGAGCAAGCTGGAGCAATACAGACTAGAGCTGGGGGAACGCTCAAGGTTGCTTCATCGCCCTCTCTATTTAGCAGCGTAGATGCACCCAGTGACACTGTGCTTTTGTGTCTACGTGTCTACTCTCAGTCGCATATTTTTCTTCTTTCTTTGGAAATAAGCTAATCTCAGGGATAGGAAAAGGAATCTGTGTTAGATTCCATTTTATCTGTTCAGGAGAGTATATGGTTATGTCTCCACTAAGCCAAAATGTGGATGTTTCTGTAGGATGCTAGGACCCACATTTTTGTGATGGGTTTCATAATTTGTTAAGCATCTACACCTAGTAAAATAACATCTCACGTCAGCCCTTCATATGAGCAGCACTGAACTTTAGGCCTATAAAATGCATTTTGAAGATATGGATAGTGATTTGAGAATGACTAAACTGTACAGTACATTCCCTCTTCTCTTCTGTTTGTCCCCGGACTCTATTTCCCCACCATTTTAATTCCACCAGTGGAATCGCTGACCTAATGAAAAGCCAAAATACATGGTCTTCTACTATTATGGATGCTTTCTCTGCACACATTTCCCTCCGTCTTCAAACTTTTCTCCCTACCAAAGACCAGGCCAAGAATTGCTCGGCCTCAGTGTGTTCGGAAGGGGTCTCACTTGCAGCCCAATAAAGCAATAGATTCAGCAGCAGTCTGCTTCTCTGTCAACAGGGTTATAAATTTTCCTGACACAGTAGGCCTGCCAAAGGAAAAAGCCCATGTTGTGTAAGAGAGGGAGAGCTAACCACGATCAGGAGTACGTCCCTAAAATGCATCCTCATCTTCTGTAGTCCTGGCTGTAGATAAAAAACTACCATATCCCCAGCGAGCAGTGCTGTGATGAGCAATACGTTCATTACTCTTCCTTCTACCTGGACCGCAATTTTAGATGTCTTTCAGACCTACTTTTATTTTACTAATCTGGTTGGTCGAAATGTCAAACGCCTTAAGGGGTATATAAAACATTATTTACTCAATTGAAATTTAGTTTCTAAACCGCAAGCATCGGTCTGTCCAATCAACATCACCTGAAACACAGCATGCTTGCACAACAAAGTTCTGTGATATGTTTTCTAGATTTATATTATTTTTGGGTTGTTTTCTCTGCTGTGTAATCCTCCCAAGGATATCAAAATGCAGGTAAATCAGCATATAATTTGTCAGGCTGCATTCATTTTATTCAGCAATTTCCATTCATGGTATTTAGATATGGCAGACCTTAGGGAGCTGTTTAAGAAGCTCATCAATTCTGTTTTCCCTTTTCCCTTTAAAAACATGCATTTGTACTATTGGAGGACTGTGGTTTAGGAAAGGCAAGACTACAGCAGACACCTTCAAGCATCCTGATTTTCCCTCTTAGACTACCACATTTTAAGTGACAACACTGGTTCTTCCAGTGGGCACTTCATCTTTTAGTGGAGTCCTGGACAATCTTTACTACTACAGTATTTTGTCTTCTAAGGTTCAACAGCTGTAGCAGTCCTTAATTAAATCTCCTCTGTTCGTATTTTTTTTTT
>VZTL01045394.1:10478-38098 GCA_013400535.1 Scopus umbretta | reverse complement strand
AAAAAAAAAGACTTTTATTCCAGAATAGTGTCTGTGCAGGAACACAGAGCGTTACACAAGCAGTAACTGCTGCAGCATTATAATTATACTGCCATAGTTCTGCCAGTTAATTTCCTCACATGGACAAACCCTCAATTTTTTACTTGCAAGGTCTCACCAAGAATTCTCACTCTGGATTACCTTCACCAATTCATGGCCTCTTTTTTAAAAATGTATTGCTTTTTAAAACTTCAGTTGTTGGAAGAGCTGTGAAGTCTCTCCCAGACATCACAATGTCTTTGAAGCACTGTGCAGATTTTATAATGTCCGGGAAATGTTCTCTGGGTTGCATTTTGTCATTGAAATGCTGTGCAAACGTTACAAACCCCTGAGATGGATGGATGGACCTGACAGCATTAATAATAATAATAATAATAACAGCAAGTCCCCTTTGCAAAAATTGGTATAGCTGCTAATTGCTCTTTAGGCATTAGGCCCATTAAAGTAACAGAGTACGGGCTATGCAACAGCAAAATGAAAGTGTAAGTTAAGAATGGGGGTCTGAAGGCTGAAACGATGCTTGGATAGCCAGACTGGCAGTTCCTCAGAAAAAAAGCATCTTTATGACCCTTGTAAGCATTATTGTATTAATGCCATTGTCAGCCCAAAGGGAGGGAAGGGAAGGAATAGGCGAGCACCACATTATCACTCTTTTATCTACAGAGAGATCTACTGTTCTTCCAGAGAAGGCAGCAATACATGCTCCACCCATGAAGGGGTAAGCTGTCTCTCATGCAAACCACTGGCTAAAAGACTGGCAATATTGATGTAGTTATCCAAATGAGTAAGTTTGACTTAGGTAGTGGTAGACTATGATTGGAATTATTGGAAAAGGACACCTTTCTAGGAGTCTATGCAAACTGTTTAATGAATCTCTGCGTTCTTTTATGCTATACAGATGGGGCATCCTCATCTCCTTGTTGCTGCTAGACTTTTTGTTCATTTGAATATTCAGTAGTGTGTTTTGTTCTATTAGTGTAAGAAAGACAGAACATGACCTGCTAAAAGCATACTTAAGTCGAAATATATCATTAACTATGGAAGAAAATTGTTAAAAACCTGGACCCAAAAGGGAAAGCCAGGAAGTTCTATAGTCAACATCCTAAATAAACTAGAGTAAATGCCCACATAACCCTATCAGTACAACCGTACAAGTTTTTTTCATACTATTCTCAGGAGAGTTCCCAGGTAACAAAGTGCCTCCCTTTTTTCTGCTTTACTAGATTTTGTTACATTCCAAGGACAAATATGCATTTGCTCCAATGTAAAGCTCTGATGTGTGCTCCTGTTACATTAAGACCATATTTTCAAATGGAAACAGCCTTTACACTGGAGGCAATCAGCTTGAGAGCCTTCAGGGATCTTTACTCTAAGAAGGCGAGTTCTCAGACTCTTTCAAGACACCTCACCTACCAGCTACCAACATCAGGTGTCACTGCAAGTGGAAGCCATATTTGGGTTTTTAGACTTATTTGTCAGAAATACTTAGCTTTATAAAAAATACTCTCTCTGCTTCAGCCCCCTTGGTAAGCAAAGATTCATTGTATAGTGATCACTTACCCGATCCTGATCCACTAGTTATTTCTGTGGACCTGGGCACAGCAGAAAAATGAGCTACTTCTTCAAAATTGTGTCTCCTTATGTTATGAATAGGATCATATGCATGGAGTCAGCTACACAAAATTAGGAACCTGATGATAAACTAAAAGGTCACTTCCAGTGCTGTTACTACCAAAAGAATCAAAAGATACGCCTAGGACCACACTAGCTTCAATCCATGATCCCCAAAGAAGGGCTGAGGACATGCTGGTCTGTAAGAAAAATAATCTGTTTCCATAGCATTGCTTTTATTAGGCTGAAGTAAGCTCTGTAAGGTACACCGACTTTGAAGTCTGTTTTGCCTATCCTAGTTAAAAGTTTTTGCACTGTATCTCCTTTTTTCGGTGAACAGAGAATGTATCCCCAACTGTTTTGGCTGATTATTCTGGGTAAAATTCAGAACAATTTAAGTTATTTGGTAATTTGTCTGTCACAAAATAGAAGCTGGGAATTTGGCAGAGGGAAATATAGTTTTCCCTTATAAATTTGCAGATAACAGAGTGATCACTACAGTTGCTCACTGCCTTGGAGAAGCAAACTAGAGAACATCCTGGAGTTGTTCCCTGTTTGATCAACATCCACTCTGTTTAAAATTGCCAGTCTTGGACAACCTGTCACAATCCCTTGGCAAATACGGTATCCTCAGCTGCTTCACCTCATTGAAAGAAGGAGATAAAAAAGGACTTAATTTTGTGTTTTGTAGACCTGCTAAAAGTACTGGGTTTGTCTATCTTTAACAGTAGTGTTGGGAGGGAGGTTGATTTTCTTTCTTATAGTTTTACCAGGGGGAGGGGAGACAGGGTTGCATAAATAGCACAAATAGGAAACTTATTTTTTAAGTTCTGGTTTCAGACCCACAACTCATTCATTCAGTGGGACTTGTAGTGCCAGAGCTAACACTCGAGTTTGACAATTTGCATTTATTTTACTTGCAGTCAGTGTTCCAGATAAAGACTTCTGGGAAGACAAAAAAATCCGACAGTGTGCTGTAAAGCTGACAAAACAGGAGAAAATGAGAGGAGAATAATATCAGAGCTCATAGGCCTCCAGTTCTAACAGCTCTGCTCCTAACACTTTCTTCCTTCATTTAAGCTTCCAGCAAAGTCTCCCTGTGTTTACCTCTAATTTAAGAGACTGTCCCTTAATCCCATCCTTTCCTATTCTCTGTCATCCTCTTGTTACTTCCTTCCTCTTATCTTTTAAAAGCTTGCTCACTCGCTCTCCACCCCCACCCTGGTTTATTTCTTCCATATTAATAATAATCTTAGTACTGAGCACTTATATCGCTCTCTACATGTTCAAAGTGCTGTACAAACCTTAGCTAATTAATCCTCACAACACACTCCCCTCCCTCTGTAAGATAGGTAAGTATTATTATCTCAGTTTTACAGATGGGGAAATTGTCGCAATGACTCAGTGGCAGAGACACAAGCACAGTAACCTTGTTCTTGCAACCTCTATTTTGAAAATACCTTCTCCAACCCTGCTTGCCTCTATAAATACCTTCCCATCTCCTTTGTTTCCTAAATCGTCAAGACAAATCCACTGCCTACTCCTGCCACCACAGCTCTCTTAATTGTTGCCGTCTCTTTCACTCCCTCAGACACCTCCTGTAGGAGCTTTGCCAATGTATTGCTCCTCTGGCTCTTTGAAAACCTTCCTCTTACAGCTGCAGTTTTCATCTCACTTCCACCAGGCAAGATGAAAGTAACCCCTTACCAGCCTCACCAGTTCATGGCTCTCCTTTCTTTCTCCTTGCCTGGGTTTCTGTCCCTGGATTGTATCAACTGCAAGGTGTAGGTGCCAGACACGAGGCTGCACCTTCGGGATCTGGATTAAGATGGCCTGAATTCCCTTCATGTCATTTCCTAGTCGCTTGGCATTTCTGAAAGCATTCTGTGCCAGCAAGAAAACAGCAGGTGTAGGTTTGTCAGTAGAATTTATGCCCTCTCTGTACATGCAGCTCCGAATCGGGCCATGGTGTTCCTGCTCAGAACCGTGTGTTAGTGCAGGTGCAATCCACTGCCTTGCATTTTCTGTTGGTGAGCTGCGGCTCACCCCACAGGCCAGGGTACTGCTTGATCATTGAAGATGCTGACCTGTCCCACCTGACAGCTTTGTGTGCCCTGAACCACCTTCCTGGGATCTAAGCATTTTGATGCTTAAACAACCTTATTAAACTAGATGTCTTGAACGTGGCCTGGGAAGCAAGTGGCTTGACAGAGGATATCCTTAAATTTAGGAAAGAAATGTCCACAGTTAAAAGTAAGCAGATCCAGGATTTAACTGCCTCTGTGGTTCCCTGATGTGACGCTTCCTTGTTCCTGTACGTTGTAAGCGGGTGATCCTTGCTGTCATGTCCCTGTGATCACAGAATATGTGTGTCACTTGAAACACTGAATCCAACTACTAATTACTCAGATATTATCCATGATTTGCTCTCTCCAGAGTGGTGCTCTTGGTCTTATCTGACCAACAAGTAATGACAGATTCTGACAGTGTGGCTAACTGAAGATCTTGCTTAGCTGCAACTGTAAGTTTTGTCAGTCTCTTGTTTCAGACCAATTAATTAGACATGACTACATGAATTTGCTCTTTAAAAGACTCTGCCATAATGTCATGCCCTGTCAGGAACAATCTGTTCCACGGATCTGTGCTCATTTTGCCATTTTCTGTTCTCTCATATGACATGGTATCATACCTCTGCAGGTGAGCTATCAGCCTCTATGGTGCCGTACTGAGGATTTTTGTTTAAGATGCCTACCAAGACTTGTTTTGATGAGACCACAGCAAGTTCTTACTCATGCTTATACTAATGAGAGGCTAACCACAATGAACTGAACACAAAGGCACATCCTTTTTTTCATTTTGTATACGCATCAGTGTCGCAGAGGTCAGAGACTTGGACAAAGAAGTTGCTGGCTTCTTGCAACTAAGTTTTGCTGACCCATACCCACTTGTATTGCTGCCTTTTTAACTATTTTATGTTGGTTTAGTTTCTACATGTGCTATCAGTCCATTACTTTGTCGTGCATTTGGTCTTCACCTTCTGTGAAGACTAAGCAGGGAAACTGCCCTACCTCAGCAATGTTCTTCAGGAGTCTTGTCTGAGTGTCAAATGTTATTTACTCAGTGTTTGGCTTGATGCCCACAGTTGAGGTGGTGGGACCAAGGAGCACCTGAACAGCCTGCTTATGCATTTGTTCAGGTTTAACAAGGTCTCTGTTACGCCAGGTTTCCAGGGCACAGAATGTGGCATCACTGCATAATTCTGCATAAGTTTGTTCTCAGAAACACATGAAACTTTGGATACCCTCTTCCTATGTTGTGACCTCCTCCTTCGGCATAAAATGAACGCTAGAGGGTGTAACCCACAAACCTCTCAGCTCTCCAGGGGCTATTCACTGTGGTTAGGATTGGCATCCCTTTTGGACTAGAGTGGTCTTACCAGTTTACCACCTGTACACTTTTGTCGGTGCTCTTCCCGGTCCTCTGCTTCCTTCTCAACAGCAGCACCCTCTGCATAGACACCTCCGTACCTCACTACCTCCCAGACCAAGTGACCCTGAATACTAGGTCTAACTCCATCTCTTCTCCCTTTCCCCCACCCTAGCCTATTTTCTGACTCTAACTCTTCTCAATAAAAATGGAAACCAGCTACTTAGGCTAACAAATAGCTGGATTGTTTGTTTGAGGGGTGGGGGGCTGTTTTTCCTAAGGACCACAGGTTATTCATTGGCTTTAGAGCCTCTTAAACCTGCAGCTGGAACTCTGCATTATTTCCTGGGAGCTGGGGCAATCGTTTGTGTCTCTGGGAGGTTGTTCTGCCCAGTGGTGAGTGCAAAGATCCCTGGTCTTTTCTAAGCCTGCTTCTGACCTCAACATTCAATATATTCATTGTGTTCTTTGACTACTCTGTGAAAAACCTTAATATGAAAAGAGCAACCAGAAATCAAATGAGCTCAGCACAAGGCACAGGGAGAGGGAGCGCTGCAAGCGTTTGAACGCAGGCTCTGGCACCAGCCCCCATGCCTTCAGCCACTTCAATTGATTTTTTTTTTTTTTTGCCTTTCTTTCCTACCTACCAGAGAACAATGAACAGGGATGTGGCATTAGCCCATGTGTATGTGCTTACTCATACCTATTTACCATGAGTATAGATACTGCTGTCTGCTAGAGTGGATCCAGGACCTTCTAGATGCTCATTCAGCTAAGCAGCTGTCAAAACCAGTTGGAAGACAATGACTGGGTGAAAACTGTTCATTGCTGGGTTTTTTCACTTGTGTTTTCACAAGGAATTTTATTAGTGTTTCACTGAAAAGCGCTGTTGTCTAAACTAGAGTTTTAGTGGGAAATTTAGATTATCTCTAAAATTTTTCCCTTCTCCCATTTTCAATGGGCATTTTCCTATTTTTAAATTCCTTTTTTATTTACATTTTCTAAATTCAAATGCTATTTATTTTTATTAATTATGAAAAGCATCAGTTTAAGCAAAGCCCAGATTTAAGGGAATCTGTTTTAAACTTCAGACATTTCTACGCTCCTTTCTAGTTATCTTTTTTAAATGATAGCAAGTTCTATCAGGCCCCCACATGAACAGTTTCAGCAGGAATAGTTGACTCCTTAAAAATACTTAGTTATGTTTTTGAAGATGCTCCAAGAATAGCCTTGCTGACTCCACCAAAGCCCACAGCTTCCTTTTGGAGCAGGCCTTGAATGAGGGTACCACGCAGCCCTCCGTACAGACTCAGCATTGACATCTTGCTGAAGGTCTAAGGCGCTGCTTCAGGGAAGCACACACACAGGTGCTTCATGCTAAAATTAGGTCTGTCAGAGTTAAGATGGAGGCTTTAAGCTGTCTAGCTCATGCACCGACAGCTGCAAAAGTGCAGCCACACTGCCTGCAACTGCTCGGGACTGTGCTTTTGACTTGGACGATTACCCTGTATTGCAAACCGTGTTACTAGATCTTTGCTCTCAGGAGCAGTTTGTTGTGTTTGTGTGTGTTGCAGTCAGACTTCTGCCTTCCTGTAATCATGCTCCCGACACCCACTGTCCCACTTCAGCAGCTGAGCTTCTGGGCCAGTCGAACCGCCGGCTGCCCGGTGCGGCAGTACCGACAGGCAGTTCTTGCTCCCAGAGCAGTGCTGAGAGTGTTCTTGGCACGATTTTCTCACGTGCAGTGTGGCCACAGCCATGAAGACCCATCAGATTTTTTCCAAGCCATGTTCATTATCATGTACTTAGCTGGGCCAGAGCTAAATGTTTAATAAAATCCAATGTGAAATGGCAAGGAGAATCACATGCTTTCAGGGCTACTGTAGACTACCTGCATTCAAAGCATAATGACAGGAACTGCTTCTCCTTATTCCACCCGTATTCTGCCAGGGTGTCTAAAAGTGCCACATGCATTGCTGTACTGATTTCTCATCCCCAGTATTTACCTCTCAAAGTACGGAATATTTCAGTCCAAAAAGTTGCATTGGTAAAGGATTTTGGTCTTTGCCAGCTTCTTGTATAGCAGAAATAATTTCTTACGTAATCAGATGGCAAAGTAGAAAGTCTCTACAATTTTTAAAGGGTACAATCTCTCTAAAACGTTATCTGATATGACCAAAACATTAACATGTCATTCAGAGAATTTGTTAGCCTGAGTAAGCTGCCTTTCAGGCTACAAATTCATGTTTAAATCGCAAACAAAGGAAAAAAGTCTAGAGAGGTCGGTGCTTTGTATCTAATATGCTTTTGCAGTTTACTTTTGTTCTGGTAAGCAGATGCTTTGAAAACTGTTCAGCTGCAGTTCAGACAAAGGTCAATATCGGGCCAGTCAATATATCATACAAAGCTCCAAATCAATATCCTATGAAAGGAGGCTCAGCACCTTCTGCCTAAAAAAGTGTCTAAAATAGAACTTACTTGTCAGACTCAAGCTGTCCTGGGGGATTTCCTTCTTCGTGTTGCCAGTGGAGGAGCCCATCATGATATTGCAGTAATTGGTAATCTTTCAACCACCTATCCATGTACTGAATTTTGTGATTTAAGTGAGCATATTGATAACCAGCCTTTGCTTTTTTATACATAAATGTTAGGGTGCCAGGCTTATATTTTCCACATAAAAGATCAGCAACTTTATTACCCTCAAAAGGTAGTTATTAGGGTCTAAGACTAGAATTCATCACAGTAAGTATGGTTATTTACTTTATACATTTATGCAGTATATCAGCCACAGCTTTGACAGTGCTCTGCAATTTTTTTTTCACACGAAGGCATTCAAATCCAAGAAATATATTCATACCTGCTGTCAACAAGTGCAACTCCCTTGGAAAGCTCTGAGCCAATTTCAGCAGTGACGTGAACGGCAGCATAAATTTTAGGTCTAAATTGGTCAGAAAATATGTGAAAGTGGGCATAATTTGCATGCTGAGGACTGAAAGAGGGAAAGTAGCTAGCAAAAAAGAGTGCAATTAAGTGTGAGGGGGGTGGGATGGAGGATCTACTGGCATGAGTGTAGTGCATCGAATTTGGTTCTGAATTCAGACAACTACAAGCAAATGTAAATGTTATACTTAATGCAACTAGCTATTTATAGTGGAGTGAACACACTTTCGCTACCTGTTATGCTCATTGCTATGCTAAAGGATGGACTAAGGTATGTCATGCCTAGGCTGGCAGACATTCAGCACATACCTGTATGTATGTGCTGAATATATGTTTCCCAGTTCCCCAGTGGGCTCAGTAATATGATCGCAAATACATTAACTCTTTATGGAAGGGAAATCTTCAGAAATTTAAAAAAAAAAAAAATTACCTTGATCACCTTGAATATGTTTCCAGGGGTCTTTTGCTTAAAGCAGCCTTTTCTGTATTCCAGGCTGCCATGCTAGATCACGGGAGGTGAGGGTTATTTGTCACAGGAACATCACTTCTTTGGTACCTGCCGAAAATAAATGGCTAAGAACTGTGTAACGAAATGAAGGCAGTATTCAGACTGCCAACAGGAACTGCACAGCTTGGGTGCTGCCGTGCTTCCAGGCAGCCCCTGTCCCAGCAGATTGATTCAGTGCATCTGAGGTAGACATCTCAATTCCAGTACAATGGGTGGGGAAAGGCGGTCACCTCTGAAATCATTCAAAGTGGCTAGGACCCTATCTCTCTCCACTGCCTGAGCAGGTCACTGAAACTCCCACCTACCAATCACCTGGGAAACCTCTCAGTTTAGATCTGAACAAGTGTTGAACCTCAGTCACCTTCATCTACTTGAAATCCAGAGCACTGAGTCCTCTCTTGAGAGCAAGCAGCTAATGATGGAGGAGGAAGAGGCAGCAGCCACTTCAGAATAACTTCATTGTTTGAACACTCTTACAAGAAGTGGGAAACATGGATTTTAAGCCTTTCTCAGACTGAAGGGGTTTGAACCGCAATTCCCTTTTCCTTGGAGCTCATCCTACCCATCAAGCTAGAGAAGTTCTTCATTCTGCTCACTATGCGAGGCCACGGAGCAGAAAGAGAATAGGTAAGAGGGAGCTTGATTTTGCAGCCCATTGGTGAGGGCAGGCATGAGAGAGTCCTGAGGCTTGGTCCCAGCTGTCACTGCTGTTTAAGTATTCTTTACTGTTAATTTTTAATACAGGCACTCATACAGTCAAGCAGCTGACAGACTGTAGAGACTGTAGTGTTTAATTCTGCCTGAATTTGTATTAAGCACCAAAAACATGTGAACCAGATACTGCCCTAAGCCCTGAACTTATCACCCAGTGATAAGCATCTAGCTGAGATTGTAGCAGCATAGTTGCCTAATTAGGAGCAGAGTTGTTCAAGGCCTTCTGCAAAGGAAATTGAGAGAGAAAAGAAACCTCTGGAGCAAAAGTGAATCCATTCTTCATCTGAATCGCATTCTGGAAGTGCCTGTTCTTCTCTGTGGATTACAAAGGGAGCCTAGGATGACAGCGTTCCCCAAATAACCCTCTTGGTTGAATTTAGCATGCCCAAATCACAGGAATATCATTTCTTTCTCCAGTCGTTTTGCAGTTTATTGCTGTTAAGTTTTCTTTGTGTCCATCTCAGACTGGTGTGGACCTCTGGAGAAGGATACAGTCTAGATGCAACCTAAGTGCAAAGACTGCTACTTGGCTACTTGGCACCAACCTTTTAAGGTGACGTGGGAGATTTTTAACCTTCTCTTTGCCTCAGGGAGCTTGTGCACAGCAAAGACCTCTACTCTTTCATGAAACCAGCACACCAAGAACAGAGCCCATTTGGAAAGATACACTGCATAGTCAGTCTTGAAATGTAATGTCAGTGAATCTACTGTTTTTATATCATTAAATGCATCTTGTCCATCAAAGCGTTGTGCAGTTTCAAACTGTAAAATGCATTCATCATGCTCTTTTTTTATTATTATTTTTTTAACCTAAGAGTATTTTCATTGTTCCAAACAGTGGCTCTCCTAAAAAGCGAGAAGTCCTGGAAAGGTAGCAATAAGGTATGGAACACTGCTGGACTGCTGGTGTAGTTTGTGGAGTGGTGTGTAGTGAACCACAGAGTTTCTGTCTTACTTGTTTTCAATATTTTATGACCAAGAAAAAAAAACCAACTTCATGTTATTAATGTGCTTATTTAAGAAAGGTTGCCAATGCCAGAGAGGAAGAAACTCAGTGCTGTGACAGTATAAACTAGCGTTGTACCATTTAGCCAAATACATAGAGGAAAGCTACCCCCAACTGCAGTTATTTCAAAGACATGTCTGTATTGCAGACTGGGCCCTGTGGATGATTCTGGAACCATGAGGTCTTTTTGTGGCAGACACTGCATCTTCCTATATGCTTCCAAAAGTCCTTGTTTCTGGCTGGGGCCTCATGTCATTATTGTAATAGTAATGACGGCAAAAAAAAAATTAGGGCACTATAGATAATTTGCATTTTTTCTGAGATGTGCCTTTTAGGAGCTTTGAGTGGAGGGACAACATTTTGTAACTGTAATCCAGAATATATACAATTAGTCAGTGTCCCAAACAAAAGACTTTTCTAAATCATACGGATGTCTTCAGTCCTCACCACTGGTGTAATTGGCCTGTCCTTCCACCAGCGGAGCTGAAAGGAAACTATGACTATGTAGGGGTATTTTTCTTTTTCCTAAATAACAGAGCAAGTAATAATTGTATGGGAAATGGTGGTTGATGGTGAAGACCATATTAAATTGGGGTTAGCCAGCTTCAGCAAACTAGTAGAGACAGTGAGAAGGCTTGCCATTTTTGTTTGGAAAAGGCTTCAGTAATAACGTTGCAGAAATGGCTCATCAACCTTTATATCTCTCTGGTCAGTGTTTTTCACCTTTCTCATTCAAAGGGTATGTTAACCTGTTAGTGACAACCAAATAAAGGTCGTGTAACCTGAGTTCTCCGATGGTCTCCACGTATTCACCACCATCTTTCAAGACCATAATGATCCTATCGTCTGGAGTAAGCTGTGCATAACCTAACTATGAAAAAGGTGTTACCAGTGGCCCAGGGAAGCTTCTGGAGGAGATGGTTATGCCACAGCAACTGTCTCCCTTCAGGTAGTCTGCCATATACAGTCACTTTTACTGCACTCTGAACACAGAATTTGAGGCTTTCTTCATCTTTTGTGCCTTTGAGATTTAGGAGTTGTGCTTTGAACAGATTTTCCTAGGATGATATATGCCTTTGTAATATTCAGATGAGATGACTGACGGTCTATCTTCCCAAAACCATTCACAGGGCTTGAAGGTGAACCATCCTTTTTGCTAATCAGTTCAAGAGCCATGGCAACAGTGTTTCCCTGCTCATTTCACTGTACTGGCTGACTTTACTCCAAAAACAAGTAGCACTGGTTGGAGAGGAAAGTACTAGGGAAGAAGCAAGGATGTGCTTATTTAATCTATAACACAGATACCTCTTGTTATGGATAAAGAAAACACAGACCCTCCTCTGATTTTCTGTAAACCTCCTCCCTCTTCTATGTTACCTGTAAAACCCTTCAAGACTATGACAGTAAAACACTAAGGCCAGTGTGTTCCCTCCTGTACTATCTAATTTAAATGCGAGTTTGAACAATTATTCACATTAATAACTTCAGGTTAAATCTACCAACCTTGCTAGGAAGCTCAGTTAGAGGAAGCAGCAAAGGCACCAGATGAATGCCATTCTACATGGGAAATTTCTTCCCAGGGCGCAGCTTTTCCCTCATTTGAGATCTCTTCCATACCGGTAGGGATGATTTTGCCTATGGATTCTGGCAACTTCCCTTCTCATCATTTTGCTGTGCCAGTGTGTATGGGAATGTTTAATTTCATTTGGCAGTTCTTCTTTCCTGTTACAAATTTTCAGATTATTTCACCAGCATTATGTAGTAATTATCATATCACCTTCTGTGTGGAGAGCTGAAAAGATTACATTTTATTTGATAGGATCAATTCAGGAAGAGGCTCCTTCTCTCTCTAAAACTAGCTATTCCGAAAAAGTATACTGAAGTTATCAATAATTTAATAATCTGTCCGCTGATCTAGTCTGTGGCTTCATCTTTGTTATTATTGCTGTTACTGATTTTATTAATCACTAGAGTTGCTTTCTGCTGCTTTTTTTGCTGTACTTGGGTGTCATTACCTCTTGCATCTCTATGAATAAGCTTTGCTCTCCTGATCCCATAAAACACAGTGTCTTTGCCTACACTACCCTAAGCTGTGCCGAGACAGCTGTAAGCATACAGCATTGGACCTCCTGCCAGCTTTCCATCCACAGGGCTGCTCCACGCAGAGCCTGGGGACACCAGCAGGGCCATGCCTGGCCGGCTGCGCTCCGGCAGGGAGGATGTTGCGTAGCACCGAGAGCTTGCTCCTGCCGCGCCGAAGGCCACGCTTGCAGGTTCAGAAATCAGAGAGAGGGTAGGGTTATGCTGGCAGCCTCAGGATCCCTGTAAAGGCAGTAAAATCCTAAAGCCACTGATGTGCTCGTTGGTGTCAGGATTTCATCCAAAGTCTTTCTCCTGATGTAAAAGCTCAGGTGGCTTCCACACAGCGGTTCTGAAGGCCTGAGGTCTGTACTCAGGCAGGATCTGCCACGTGATCCTTCCCATTGGGAAATTTTGGCTTATTATCATCTATGGACTTTTTTCAGGCATGAGGTCACTCCCACACCTCTCCTGTCACAGTCTGTTCTCTCCGCATGGCTCTGTGCGTGACAAACAATGTCACATTGTTTTGTGACTCCACTGTGCTTCAGTAATGCAGATTATAGGTTCTCCTCCAATGCCTGGCAACCTGGTTTTTGTTTTTAGGCCTCCTGTAATGGTGCATAGACATTTACAGGAATTTTATCTTTATCTACAAACCAGTGTTTTTTTCGCTCCTTTATTTGATACTATTATTTTTATACAACCTTCCCCCTATGATCTTATCCATATCACTTTCATTGCAGCTTTTGTATGAGCATTAGAGAGTTACTTTTGTATTCCTCAATCTGTCTGTAACTGTTATAGCTTTTATCCTTGGGTGTTACCAATTCTAAAAAGCACAGTTACCTTTGAATCTCCAACAGATGTCTTAATACGACCTCAGTGCTTCTCAGCAACTGTTTCTTCCCACTCCTGGTTTAAGTAAACACACATAATAATTAGGTTTCCAAGCCAGTAATCTGGTTTCATTTCAGCTTGGCAAAAATCTAGCCTTGCTGTACAGATGTTCTCTTTTAAAGAGGATCCCAAATACCTTACAAATGTACTTATGTTCTCTTTCTACCACTTTCCACCCTAAAGTGGGAACCTTGACATCTCCTGTGCTTCCCATCCCCTTTATATGGTCCTATGCAAAGAACTGTCAGAGAAAACTACCTGGAGGCCTGCAGCATCGGTGTTTGATAATATGAGCATAACTCCTAGATTTCTGCCTTTTTCTGTGTCATTAGTATCAATCTATACCTAAAGGCACAAGACACATGCTCTGTCTACAAATCTGGACATTAAATGAGATCCATGGCCTGCATAGCATAAATCACAGAAGTACTGATAATTCTACGTGACTGAAATCAATATTGCACAAACTCATCTGTACCAGAACACTTTCTTGGAAAGTCCTCTTTGAGATAGAAGGCACGTTTTCTTTCTTCAACCTGTTCAGTGAAGTGGGCTTGTTTCATGTCTACACTTATGGTCCTTTTTCACTGTGAAAAGAAGGGGTTCTTTAGGATCTGGAAATTGAGAGCCCTCATTTTGCAAGCACTGCATCACGTAGCACCCTTGTTGGCCTTTCAGGGACCTTTTACAAAGTCAAGGCTGCCAGACCATGTGGGAATAAATGCCAAGTGTGAAGATTCAGTAGATTAAACAGTAAATTTAACGTATCAAGAAGAGATACAAACCAGTCATTTTTACACACAAGACTTTTTTAAAGCTTCTTTGGCCCAAACAGAGTTTCAAATCAGTTCAAGTTTCTTCGACTTGGTTGGAAGAACTTCAATGCCCATATCAAGAGCTCAATACTTTCCCAACCTGGTTAAATTTGCAGCAGCATTATAACCATTCTGCAGCATTAGATTGTGCAACAGGATTGGTGTATGATAAAGGTAACAAATTAACCAAGTCAGACAATAAATGAGCTAGATGAAAAATGGTTTAAGAGCTGGGCTCCAAGCTTCCAAAAGTCTCCAAGATATTCTCTGCCATGACATATAGTTAAGATATCATAATACAAATGAGACATAGCCCAAAACTGAATCTACTCCATGTATTTAAATAGAAGAAAAGAAGGGCGAACTTTACTTACATAAACTGACATGACTGTCAGCATACAAAAGTATGACATTTATAACCATTTGTTCACCAGAGAAAATAAAAAAGAAGAAGTATTCAAGCCCCAAGATAGCTCTGGAGAATAAATTGATAGGAAAAAAAATAAGAGTTGGGTTTTACTGCATGCTGGAGATCAAAGTCTCATGAATGTTGGTGGTTTGATGGGCTGCTTTCTGTAATTAATATGCCATTACGGAGCATTAGAGATTTACATTAGTGAGAAGTATATATAAAAGAAAGAGGAACTGAAGGGACGAAGATGAGATATGTTGTTCAGCTGAAGAGAGGCCTAGCCTTCTATTTTGTACTTGCAAAAGAGCCTTTTCAAATTTATGATCACAGAATAAATACGTTAATATATATCTGAACACTTGCACTTCCAGCTACCTGTTTGCTGAAGGCCATAGCCCAGGAAAACAGACTGGTCCCCAGAATTGAATTGTGAGTAAATAACACGAACATTTCAAATGTCCAAGTAGCTGAAAATTGAAGTGGAAAATATTTTGGTAATAATGCAGATTACAAAGCACAGCATTACAGTGCATTCCCCAAATCAAAAGAAGTGCAATAAAACCAGCAGGACATATACACTTCTAAATAAACACCTACAAAATCTAACTTAAAAACAGCTAAAGTTGCTTGGGAGTCTGTGAAATAGATATATCTTCAAGGAAACCTGTCATCAGCCCTAGCTATGGATAATGGCTTCATCTTGGTGTATATTTTGGAGTCAACAATAAAAGCAAATCTAAGGCTTCTTAGGGCTAAAGATTTGTGGTCCTGCTCTGTTGGCTTCATGCATCACTAAGCAATGTAAGAGCATATTGCTCCCTGAGGATTTCTCCTTTCAGTGAGATACATTTTTACCATGAGATACAAATACTACTTTGATGTATACAGCCAATTTAGTAGTTCATACAGCAGGTTTGATCTAGGTGCAAGTCACACGACTTCAGCCTTCTTAAAGTTAAGTATGTAATCCTGGTTAGGCAGCTTCAGTAGTCAGTGGGGAGAGAAAACTATCTCCAAATGGTGGTTCATCCCACCTGGTATAGGTGACTCTCTAGTCTCACTGTTTGGGGAAGACTATCTCATGCTATCAATTGGAGAGACTTTCTGGATGACAGGTTTAGATTAGAGACCACTGATAGGTGTCAGTGCATGAGTGCTGTCTATGGGGTAAGATGTTAGTGAGGTGTTTCTGAGCACTTGCCATTCCCAGCAGGTGGTTCAGAATAATCTCTTAGAACAACAGGTCATTGGGCCATAGTCTACCCTCACCTTTACAGGTGGCTGGGCTGCTCTCAGGGTGTTTTGACTGGCAGAAGAAATGATCCCAAAGAAGGAAAGGAACTTGGTCTTGGATATTGTATTTGGAGCTTTGATTTCTGTTTCTTCTCTCAGCAGAGTCAAGAGATGGAAGAAATCTTCTGAAGAGTTAAGCAATACACTAGTAGCAGCAGCAAGCACTGCTGCAGTTTAAACAGGACAGGGGAGTCTGAACAATGTTCAGTTGAAAATTTATTATGTAAGTGCTGCAGAGAAAGAGAAAATGTATTCTAACAGTGTGGTTGAAGCTCTGGTATTAGCCACTGGAAGAATTTTACTTTAGCCCTAAGAACTGAATATTATTCCGGCATACACAGGGTTGTTAATTTTTGTTTGTAATCACAATTGATACCTGAATTAAAGTGCGGGGAAGGGTGGTAGCAAAATTCTAGGGGGAAGAAAAGTAATTTTTAATAGTATTTACAAGACAAAATTACCAACCCTACCTGAAAACCAACAGCCTTTCCCACCTGACTCGAGACATCCCTTGCTTGATCCAAATACTTTGTAAGCCTTGTCCACAATGGGAAGAGATATTGTACTCAGTTTGGAGAAAGAGTCAGCTGCTAAACAAATTAATTTTAAAGTAAATGTAAGGAAATTAATTATCCTTTAATAGCTTTGGCAAGAGCAAACTGAGTAGGAAAAATATGCAGACTGTGAAACAAGAGTCCCCTTTCTAACTTTGGGACCACAGTATATACTCTGTATATATCCTACAAAACCAAGGACTGGTGCAATTGCTAAGCTTATGTAGTGTCACTGGACACTCTTGAAGTTCCCTGCTGACAACCTGGTGTGGCAGCAGCTGGCAGGTGTCGAAGGCTGTTACTCCCTGGTCTTCCCTTGTTCCACCTACACTGCTGCTGGGTTTCCAGCATTAGCGATTACTTTGGTGGGATTTATGTCATCTAATTTTAGATATCCACATCTGAACTCATTACCTCCAGGTCTCTTCATATCCAGTGAAGAAAAATAGGTTTAGTTCTAGAGAACTACATTTTAGACATGTACTTTAGGAAGAAATCAGTCATGCGCTTGAAAAAAATCTTTCCACTGACTTTACAGTGAGTTCATATCACCAGGTCAGATGATTCAGACTTCAAGAACACAGACTTTTGACAAGGTACATCCCACTCTGTCTGTATATATTTTCAATCACAGAACCATCTGCAACTCAATTCTGATTATCTGAAAATAAGAAAATGGTATGTCATTTTTCAGTTTCTTCAGTGCAGGTCATCCAAATGGCCATTCTTCAGCAGCTATTTCACTTCCCAGCATTGCTTGCAGTGCTGCTGTTAAATTAAGCCCAGCTGCTTCCTTTTCTCTTCATTGACCTTTTGGCAATTACCCTGTTCTCTTTATTACACCTTATTTTAATGTCAACAGTTTTATGCTAGAGCTCAATCATTTGGATGCTCGAATGACTTCACAGAATACTAAGAATGGGAAAAATGTCCCTTTAATATATTTAGATGGAAATTATAGTAGGTAATTAACTTTAAAGCACATTTGTATAAGTGAGATTTACTGAGTCCATACACCCAAATCAAACACAATTAAAGTAATTCCATTCACTGTGTTTTTATTTTCTGTGTTCTCTAAGATGTGCATAAGATAACTTTTCAGCTTTTTTTTCCAAGCTGGGCTAGCAGAAACAAGGCATTCAGTGTGAAGGACTCTGAGTTCCTAAAGATTCTCCACATACATCCATGTCTGTAGGAAATACTGGTTTCACTAAGAGATGCAGAGCTTAACACATAAACTGTCTTTGGGAGTGGAGAGAGAGATGGAAGAAGTAGCGATGGAGGTTAAGAATGGCCACGTTTTGAATAAGACTCTTCTCTGTGCTGGATGTCAGGCATCCCAGATTAGCTGTTTCTGGCTGCTTGGAAGAATGACAAACTTTTTGTTATCACAGAGACTTCAGAGAAGTACGATGAAAAGAGCCTTGTCAATGATTTCAGTATCTTTAAATAAATATCATGAAAATAATTAGCAAGCACAGTAGTCCCCATAACAAATCTAATATGCTTGCATGCATTTCTATTTTTTTCTAGTATTTGTTGGACATAGATGGAATAAGGGGATTCTTTATAAATTTCTGCATGGAGTTTGCCTGAAATAAAGCACTCAAACAGAAATGCATACAGACCAAAAAAAAAAAAAAAACTAATAAACTTCTCATGGACCAATAGAGTATTACACTATCTCTACTGGTTTCATCTTCTTCTCAAGGGAACATTCACTTAATTCTAGATGTATTCTAATATACTCCACATCATCCCCTTACTGAGTGGTTTTCTCACATTGAACCCTGTTTTGCATCCAGCAGGAGTTCTGTGGAAGAAAAGACTGGTGAATCAGGACCATAAAATCCAGTTTAGAATCTGGGAGATACCTTTTCTTCTGAGGTGTCTATCTCAGGTCCTGTCCACAAGCATTTGTCTGGGCTTAAGTTGTGTTTCTCTCTGCCACCAGACAAACCTGCCACCAGCTATCCATGGCCATTTTCTTTTAAAAACCTATGTACACATCTCAATGAAATCCATACATTTCATCATCCAGTAAAATCCAACAGAAATATGTATCCTTCCTTCAAAAAAATGTTATTAAAATGCACACAATAGGTCTTCTCAACTTTTGTAATAAAATATATTCCAGGAGAGATAAAATATAGCATAATTAGGTTTTTTTGTGGGGCTTGGGGCAACTGAGCTCAGACAGTAAAACTCTCAAAATCTTGTGTAATCATTTAGAATTTTTTTTTTTACCATAACACATGTTCATTTCTACTCTAAGTTTTCAAAACACTTAAAAATGTAAATTTTTACTTGTCCAAGCAAATGTACAGAAGTTCTCTGCCAATAACGCTCATGCCCCTGCTGTGCAACAGGCAAGTTGCTTTTCTTGTATGAAGAAACAGTTAAGTATCTTAAAATATATATCTCAATGCGGTAAAGCATACATTTAAGGCACTGCCCTTTTACATGGACACCAGACAAAATATTCTTTACTCACTAAGACTCAAATGAGGAAGCAGGAGTGAGATGCCAGCTCTGTAGCCTGTATCTCATAACCTCGATGAAAACAGCGGGGCTGTGTGGAGGGAGAAAAAAACAAAGCAGCACAGAAAAAAAGGATGCCAGTAGGTACACAGGGTAGAACTTGGTTGTCACTCAAAGTCTTAACTGATAAGAGTTAAATCTGTATTTTTCATGCTTGCATGCAGGTACGTGAGTAGCTTGTTAGCCACCGTGATGAATAGAACTGGAGAGCTTGTTGCTTTGTGGCGGATAGCAGCCCAATGCAGCAGCACCAGTGACAGGGAGGAGGAGAGGTACCACAGCCCCTGCTGTCCCTGGGGACCAAGCACTGCGAACAGGTGGGCTGCAAGCTCAACTCCTGCCCTCCCTTCCCCTCTCATAAACTCACCTGTGGTGAACCCCTGGCCAACACAGCCCATTGCACAGAAAGGGTTAGCTGCAGACAGCTGTTCGGAGAATTCCCAGATCTTTGATTTGCTGTGATCAATTGCATGATTAGGCTGGATGTTGTGGAGAGTGGTGATTATCTAATGGGGGCACTGTGATCTCTGTTACAAAGAAACTCTGCTGGGGAGGAAAAACTCGCACGAGACATCAATATGCATTTAAACAAAATACCTCGGGGCATCTGTGCAACCAACAGGCTGTAAGTTAATAGAGCTTTTTCTCTGTTAAGTCAGTGGAAGGACACACACTTGCATTACGTCTGTGTCAGAAAGTGAATCTTAGTGTTAGCGGTGTTCTTTCAGCTAATGCTTTTAGCCACACTAAGGTACGAACTTAATCGCTGAGCTATTCGGGAGGTATCAAGCACAGACATTAAATAGGATTATGCAACAGCCGCCTGCTCTTGCTAATTAAAATGTGGAAAACAGCCAGTATCAAATTATTTTGTTTAGACAATTTGTGGCTGGTTTAGGTGGTTCAGCATGTACTGCAGTGGTTTCACTATTTGGTAAGACACTTAAGATTTCACAATGACCTGTGTCATTCTAATGTACAGATTTAAGTACAGCCAATGTCATTTTGCCCAAAAAGAAACTTAAAACTTTTTTATTAAATAAGGTTTTTTGTATTTTAATTGTAATTTTAAAGTGTAATTTAATTGTAATTTTATTTCTGTATTTTGGAAAAAATATTCTCAGGCCTGCACTCTGTGTTCACCAGTAACTTCACCTATCAGTTTCACCTACATTTCAACTAAATTATGGGCCATCAGTGCATTTAGAAAACTCTTCTTCGTTTAAAAAAAAGCCTATTTGAGCTACATTTTTTGCTTTTAAATGGACTCACATGAGTCCTGTAGGTTTTGCTTTCTAACAGTCCCTTATTCCAAAAAAATTTGCTTTTGCAAGACTGAGTTGTAGGAATGAGTTGTACCAATGTGCTTAGCCTATGTCCAGCAAGGCAAGATCCAGTCTAGAAAAACACTCATTCAAACCTGTAGCCTCTTCCCTGTGACCCACCAGCTTGCCCCAGGGAGGGAGCTGTAGCCTCGATGTATTGTTCTGGCACTTTGTGTCCTACTTTCTTTCCTTTCTTTCTTTTTCCTACTTTCTACCTTCTTTCCCAAGGGACCCAGCACACCCAGCTCCTGCCCCAACAGCACGACCGAAAGTGCATCCCTTGCATGCACACGTTGCACACAGCCCCTGGCAAATGCCATGTGCATGTGGGAACATGCGTGTGCTATGCATATCTGCAACATGGTACAGGGACCACCTTCCTTTATGTTTTTCGGTCGAACGTTCTCCCACCACCTTGGGTGAGTGTGGCTGTATCACTTGTTGTAGGGTGCACATGCTCAGCAGCACACCCAACAGCCGCAAGTCTAGACGGTTTAGATCGGGGAACCCACTGGCATACGTGCCACAGCTCTTTGCCGATGCATCCAATGAAAAGCTGAGCACAGGAACGGGATGGCGTGTATCTCGGTCTACCTCCATCACGGAGCTAGTTACATGTCTGGGCTGTCTCTCCAGAGCCAAGGTCTAGGAAAACACACCTACAGTGTGATCCAGCTCACGCACCCCACTGTAGCCAAAAGGTTGGACACCACTTTATTATTGCTTGAAAGCTCTGTACGTGCCATGTCTGGGAGCCTTGTCAGATAAGTGAAACCCTAAAAGAACCCTGGTGCAAAACCACATGTGACCATGGGTAGGGTGATGATTACTACTGTAGTGACTTCACTGGCCAGGGTAGGAGATCTGGCAGATCTGTTCTTCTCACGGTGATTTTGTTGGGCCCCAAGTTCCTTGCTCCTCTGAAGAAACCATGTATTGCAATTAGTTTTCTGTCAGGTATACCACTGTGTCCACCTCAACATTCAACTAAGATAAGTAGGTTGGTGTAGTCATTAGACACATCACTGAAATGATCAGCAGGGGCACAGCTTAAAAAAAAAAAGACATTTAAATTGTCACCATTATGATTTAGAGTCAGTGCTGCTACAGACGAGGAGAACTCCTGCCCCTGCTAGACATATATCTGCCCTACCATCTGTAGATGGGTTTGCATCTTCTTCACATTTGGACAGTTATCATTAGCAACCCAAGTATTAAAAACTTTTAAAATGAAATCTTGGATTTCACTGCAGAGTTCTGTGGCAGAGTCAATTCAGTGACAAATCTGCAGCCCCTGCAAAGGAGTAAAAGGAAGCTGGAGTTCTTCAAACTTCAGGTTTAGAAGAAAAGATGGTTTGAATAACCCTTCTAACAAAACAAGCTGGGTTTTAAGCAACATAGATTCAGTAGAGAGTCTTAAAATCAATGAGCAGAAAGCTTTAATAACTTCCCCAACCACTGTTTTCCTCCTTGCATGAAAATGACTCATTAAAAGGACACATCAAATTGCTCTCCATGTCTGTGAAAGCGAACACCAACACAATTGGAGAATTTGCTAAACTGTTACATTGAATGCGATATATAACAAGAGGGCTAGGAAACTGCTGCATTAACATGTGGGAGATGTTAAGAGAAAAACACAAATGTCGATGTAAGAATGGGGTGGAAATTTGAATTTGCAATTATGCTGTAGATTTTTTTAAACAAACGTTGCAGTTTGTAAAACAGAAAGAAGCCTAGTTTGGTAGTTCGTGCTCCCAATTTTCAATATAATTTTAATGTAAGTATACAGAATGTTTGGTTTCATGCTTTAGGTTTGTTTAGGTTTTGTTGTAGTATTTTTGCCCTCCGACCTACACAGAGCACTCATGACATTCATCTCTCTCAGCTGTTGTGGGAAACAGAACCACATTTTTAAGCCCATGTGTTGATACAAACTGAGGCTTTATGTTTATATTCAGTGATTATAGACTGTTAAATATAGAGATTTCATAGCAAAGAAGTCCTTTAAATGGAGTGTCATATTCATCACGAAATAGAACTTCTTACCCATCCTGCTGTAGACAAACCTCTGAAAGAGCCAAGAGTGAGAAAACTGGCCTGTAAAAAGAAGAAAAAAAATCTGCCTCTCTCACAAAATCACAAACTCCCAAAATCACAACGGCCTTTTTTTTTTTTTTTTTTTTTTTTCGTGGGAAANAACGGCTTTTTTTTTTTTTTTTTTTTTCTGGCTGGAAAGGCAAGTCCCACCGTGTTTGGGTTTGGGGCATGGGTAGGAGCATGACGAGCACATCCAGGAATACCATTACTTGACAGCCCAATGCTATCAGAGAATGCACATCAAACTGCATGCACAGTGCTTCCCTGTCCTTTAAAAAACAGCCATCTAAATCATCTAGCAGCGGAGCAGGCTGAGGTTTCACTTTCTCAAACCCAAAATATGTTTCCCCTTCAAGCATGCAGAACTGATACAAAATACAGCACTATTTCTTTGAGAGAGCCACAAAGTACTCATATTGCTCCACAAACTAAAAGGATGAGCATCTCCCTAGGGGTCTGCTCCACAGGCTGCAGAGGGAGACTTCTCCAATCCTCCTCCTTGCCGCCTACCCTTTTGGGAACTTCTGTTTCAGGCTTTTGGTCAGGGAAAGGTGGATGAGCTCCCAAGGACTTGAAGGTAGCTGGAATCAATAGGGTCTTTCCTCTTGAGAGCATTGAAGGAGTGTATTCATGGACGTTATTTCACACTCCATTATAAAGGTGTAAACCTTGTGAAACTCAGTGCAGTTATTCCTTATTAATATGTCTAGCTGAAAGCAGCATTTGAATCAATGTTTTAGCAGAAAAGACTGTTTACTCTGATAATTAAGGAGAGTCAAACATTTAGCCTATCAATAAGAGCTGTGCCAGTCAATGCAATAGATCTCATTTTCATAAGGAATTCAGGTGGAAGACTCTGCATGCTATTCCGTTTCAGAAAAGATTCTAATAATACTGCATGTTTAAAAAATATATGTATTGTTTGAAGCAAATATTTCATTAATTTGACCTATCTGTGACAACGTTTTTCATGACACAATAATGCCAGTGAATTTTACTACTTGCCGAGGGAGGCATGTTGCTATCAGAATGCGTCCTGAATGTGTTCAGCTAGTTCAGCTCAAAGGAAACAATGGAGCTTATAGACATGGTAGGCTACCATTCAAATTGGCAAGGTTCCCGTTACAAATATTCCTTCCTCGGAATATCTCTTGCCATCCAAGTCCTACATGATGCATATAATTTAAGCGTTCTCCTTAATGAATCACAAATGAAGAGCAATGTCTACAAGGGATTTTCAGGGAAGGTATGGGTCGTATCCTGTGTTACACTCGGCAAGCATCACCAGAGGAGGCAGTGGGACCAGAGGCCCTGATCCGGAGATTCTCGGTGGGAATACGACCGCAGCAAGCTTTGGATCTAGAGCAGAGAGTGCACAGCACCTCTCCAGAGGTGTTCAGCCGCTAGCAGGATAAAGCCTCAGCTAAATGTATGTAGGACTAGTGGCCTTTGTACGGTTTTTAACATTTAAGGGTAGTCCTGCAGAGCTTGACAAGCTGAGCTTTGTCTGATTAAAGAGCATGGGATGGGACCCTAAATTACTGAAAATAAAATGTGTATTGTTATATATTGCTACTATATGTTTTCTACAGTTTGTATATGAGAAAGTATGATTAAAAGTCGATGAGAGACTGTTTATAAATTTTGATTGCTTCATAATTTTAACTCTGAGCAACATTTTTATCATAATTATAGGCTTTCTTAAAGCATTTATGCAGATTGTTTTATTCAAAAGGGGTTTATTCCATATAAACTCCACTCTTTTATCTCTCCATAAAATCAGTGTGTGAATTCCCAGCAACCACAACTCCACTAGGCAGTCATCACATTAGTAGCAGAGATATTTTCAAACAAGGCAGCATTCCTCGGATCTTCTGAACATTATTTCCCTCTTTCCCATCCCAGAGGGTGTCATGGTGGTAAACAGTAATAACAATCCTTAGCGCATTTGTTACCTCTTTATCTCTCTGTAAAAGTGTTAGCAAGTTTACACTCATAATTCCTCTGTGATGTTCCTGTGTATTATGGTAGCCAGTGTATCCATGGTTCAGTGGAGGCTTGAGGAGATTAAGTCAGATATCTCAAATCTTTGGCTCAAGGAGACTTAAATCTGGGGATTTAGATGCAACGCTTCTATTCATTTCAGTGAGAATTTTGTGTCTAAATATCCTGGATCCCTACAAATATTGAAGTCTAAAGGATTTACCTAAGGACCTCAGGCTGTTTCTTAATCATTATTAGCACTCAGTTGATTGCATGGTGTGAACTGCTTTTGTGGTCTTCAGCAGGGAATGAATCGATGGCTCCCAGTTCAGATCGGTTAATGTCCATATTGCCTCTCCTTATAGAGGGGTCTGGAGCAAACCGTCCTCTGTCCTCCCTCCAGGTTTCCTCATAAAGGATATGAGACATCCATCCCAGCCAAAAGCGCAGGATTTTTGCCTTGGGGCTAATCAGGGCATCAGGATGCTTGGGTGAAGCTTGAGGCAACAAGTTGACAGTGCAGCTGGACATAGTATAACTGAAAAGCAATTTAACCCACTGGATGAATCAGTGGAGGTCCTGACACAACTGAGGAGCCCAGCAAAAGTGAATCACCTTCACTGGAAGATGACCTGAAAGGTTTGAATAGTTTCATGGCAGTTGCTGTCACAGCAAGTTATGCCTCTGTATGGTCTTCTCATCCCAATGACCCAAGAAGACACTTCTCCAGCACTGGTACATCTATAGAGTTAATAGAACAATGTATATACCTTCTACTTGCACATAGAGATAGGGCATCAAATGAACAATGAACTATCACCTCCTCCAGGAAATACAAATATATAATGTTGAATGGATATAAAATATGTGCAAATATTTTTGCCGTCGTGGTGAAACTTAGGCCTTCCAATACGCGTGCTTGGATACCCAGAAAGAAAGTGACTTCTTAGAGTCATAACACGTTCTGGTGGGCTCAGGACAGTGACGACGGAGCGTCTAAATGCCTCATTCATCAATGAGGATTTGTTTGTTTGTTTGTTTGTTTTCCTCAGTCCCTTTGATAAGCCACAAGGCCTGATGCTAAGCCATGCTCCATTTTACAGCACTACCTTCAAGTTTAATGATTTCCTTAAATGACTGGATCACATTGCAGTGGGATGACCTGATCCCCGCCCTGTGCTTTCTACTCACAAGCCACTTGGAAAACTGGTTTGCACCTCAGTCTTGGAATGTGTGTTATGCACTTGAATGGTTCAGACTTTAGACCCTATTCAAAGGGGAGGCAAAGCTAAGACCTAAAAAACCCCACTAAGGAAACAATTCAATGCCTATCTGCTGCTCTAAAATGAAATGAGAGAATCAACACAAACAGTGTAAAGACTGAGTTGAGGTCTCTGCAGCAATGCAATTAGATTTCACCTTGATGCTTATAGCTTGCAGCTTTCATGTTACAGGTCTTGTAGCTTCCCTCTGATTTCCCCCCAGCGCAGATCAGGCATAATTCCACTGCAGTCACAGGAGCCAAGCCCACGGAAGACACAATTTTAGCAATCTTTGTGTTTCCTATCTACAGTACAAGCCCCATGTAATCCTTAAATAATAAAATCATAGTCATCTTTATTTCCATTTCCCATGTTATTTTAGAGTCATTTTCCAGCTCTATTATCTGAATTGGTGCCGTAATATTTCCACCCTGAAAACATACTAAGATTAACGTTTGAAGTGTGGGAATAAACACGAGCTGAGTGCCTGGATTTCTGATGACACTGCAGCTAGAGAGGCTGCAGATCTGTATTGCAGAGCAATTTTAGGTCAGTCAGGTTGTCACTGGACTTAATTTTAGGACTTAATAAACCGCTGCATTTGAGAAAAACTATTTATCTATGTCAATTTTATTTTTACTTCTGAGGTTCCAAACTGCTTCATGGCAGTATGGTGAAAAGGGGACAGCTGTCTCTGTGTTGGAAAGCAATAAAATACTCATACAAGACAAAAAGAATGTAAAAAAAAAAAAAAAAAAAAAAAAAAAACAGTCACATGAGAGGTAAGAGAATGTCCATTTTTAGGTGGCAAGTGGAGTTTTTTCTTGTCTATCAGGGACATCAAGAAATATTTTTTCCAGATTTCTTGGACATCTTCTTCTTTGAAAATAAGGGTGACGGTTTCACCACAGCCTTTCTTTGCAGGCAGATGGGCTGGATAATAGCTACAGGCATTTTTCTGCGTGAGGGAATTAGATAAAGGCTGTCCACGGCTCCACTCCAGGGCCAGGGACCGGCCGCAGAGCCAGCCCGCGTGTCTTAACAACCTGCAGCGCTCCAAAAGTTGCAGCTACCATTGACTTGCAACAGCTGGCGGGCAGTTGTTCCAGAAGAAAACCTGATTTCTTCTCCGACGATTTTACCAGATGCTAGGCTGTGGTTGGCGTTGGCAAGGCATGGAGGAAAGCTTACCTGGGGGCTGGTGCTTGCGACCCGANGGGGGGGGATTTGAGATCAAATGGGATTTCAGGATAGCAGGCAGCAGTAACCGTGGATGATCGATAATCATTCCGTGTGCGTTCCTCTACTCATTTAACGTCAGCCAGGACCGTGCAAATATTGCAGCTGAGTACTCGACAAGGAAATCAGCTGAGCGTGTGGTTAAACCATGGTTAATTATTAATATGAACAATTCTTTTCAATTAAATGTTTCATTTAATCCGCTCATGTCGACTGGTTTAGGAAGCTCCATGTTTAGCTTCCAGAACGATAATGTGGGTGCAGACTCATTCTAGGGAATTTGATATCACCCATATAGTATCATTCGTGCCATGAATTATCCTCTTTTCTCTTCTTGCTTCCTTCTAGCCGGCTGAGGCAACGAACAATTTTTGGTATAAATATTTATGACATTTTTTAAACGTTCAAAGGAAATTTGTCAGGGGGGTCCCTCGAAGCACAGGGGGAAATCACGTCTCGGTGAAGAGACGAGTCTTGCAAATGCGAGTTCAAAAAGAAAAGCGGCTCGTATTTCGAATAGGAACTTCAGAAGACGTTAACCGGGACTAGTATGTTTTCCCTGCTTCCGCTCCCAGTCTCCCTCGCCATGTCCTCGGCGGGTGCCTGCCGCCCTTTGGAGCGGGTCCGGCCACCCCTGCACGGTCCTTCGCTCGCCCTGCGGAGCCTGCGGTGCTGCGGCCGCCTGCTCGCTGCCGCGGTGGCCCTTGTGCCCCTGCCGCCTTCTCCTGCATCAGACCCCTGAATCAAACCGGGTCCCGCTGTAGAAAACACTCCCTGCAAACTTGGACCCTGACAAGCCCGTCCGTCCTTCCTTCCTTCCTTCCTTCCTTCCTTCCTTCCTTCCTTCCTTCCTTCCTTCTTCCCTTCCCTCTC
>VZTL01045393.1:0-12489 GCA_013400535.1 Scopus umbretta | reverse complement strand
CTGAAGCTTCCAGGAGAGCTCAGTCACCTCTGCTATCCAGGGACCAGTTGTGATGGATGGCACCTTGAATTGCAGATCGTTTAAGGAGTGCAGACTGCTTCCTTTCTAAAGCAAATGTCATGATTGGCTTGGTTTTTCAATGTCATGCTTATATTTTTTGTTCTCTTTTTTCTCTCTTTCTCTTGTTCAAACTATTCTCACATTCCTCTCTACAGAGTAGAACTTTAACAGCCAACTAATTTGCCTTTCACCCGGCCCACTACAACCCAAAGAGCACAAATGGAGCAGATTAACTCATTCTTTCATGAGGCAAAAGAGATGGATGTGAAAACTGTCAGAATAAGAAGGGAGTTAACCTCAGCTTGCTTTCCTACCCAAGTACTCTGACTGATGGGAATGGAAGACCAGTTGCCTCACTTTCTTTGCTTAATTCTAAAGCAAGTGAATTTTACATCAGTTCTGAAATATGAATTTTAAGGAATTTGCATGGCCTCCTCTTGGTAACATGACTTGTGCAACAACAGATGAGAGAGACCCCAAACACTGTGTGTGCACACAATACCCAAACCTGTCCATTCTGACAGGGTATTTGCTCTTCTAATGAGGTGTGAGAGTTGCTTAGGTGGGCTATGAACGAGGGAAAACATGCAGTTGTGGGAAGAGGCCTTATAATGAGAAGAGGTACTAGGTCGGCCATCCCAGCCTGGCATGAGACCTTTAGACGAGCAGTGTTGCCACAGTCCAGGGGAACAGGGACCCTGCAGATGGGCATGGAGCCTGGGGGGGGGGAAGGGGGGCTGTCTCACTATTTGAGAGGGTTTTTCTCTCCAAAAACAATTTCAGGTGAGTGAAGTTAATGTTAATAGCACCGTGGTGCTCTCTTGGACAAAGTCTGGGTTTCACGTAGAACTCTGTTTTCAGCTGTTTCCTGATGACAAAATCAAGGAGCTTCTTGCTTTCCTTCAGGTGTCACGGTCACCTCGCACTTGGCAGGAAGAATTTAGTTACCTGACTACTGTGGCTGGAGCCAGCCTCTCTCAGTACTTCAGAGTGAGCACACAGGGAGAGGGATTGCTGCTGTACAACAAAATTTCCTCCAGGAATCTGCACCTCACCCCTGAATAATTGGCGAGACCTGTGCTCTTTCATCTGTATGGTTCTCCCAGGTTTTAAGGAATAAAATATCCCAACCCCCTTTCTTCTTTGTGCACTTAAAGTAGACTGCTACTGAGTTTTGACATCAAGTACAGGTCTGAACTTAATGTTTAAATGTCTGTGAACAAAGAGAAGCAGAGGTTACCAAATAGGCAAAGAGGTACTGTACTTTTCACTTACATTTAAAAAATAATATATATATTTTTTGAGATAGATAAAATGATAGCTGCTTGCAAGAATCCACAGATACAAAATGGGAAAATGTAAAGGTAACATTTAGTTTTACTATACAGTAGATACAATTGATCGTGTTGGTTTAGAATGGAAACCTTGGTGAAAATCTTAATTAAAAAACCAAACCAAAACAAAAACCAAACCCCAAACCTTTATATAAACTCAGAATATTATTGTTTTTATCATTTGGTTGCCTTTTTAAAGTTTGAGAACCTTAAGGCATTAGACAAAGATACTGTAAAATATTCAGCATGAGTTAAAAGCCATTAAAGGGGAAAGAGAGGAAATTGTTGCTGAAAAGGAAGAACTCTGAGTATGAGATACTTATATAGGTGATTCAATTGTAATTCATGATATTCTACAGCTGTGGATGCAAAAGAGGGCATATGAGATCAGAACTAGGTACTTTGTATTTCAGATCTCTCCAGCCTCCTGGGGTACCAAGGGCTGCAAACCAAGGACATTTTGACATTTGACACTGACTCAGTAGGGTTTACAATCATCTGTAATACTGTATATGAATACTGTATATAATATCATTTATGATAACAATGGGCAGCCATTTGTCTGATATACAGCCTTTTACTTTCAGAAAATGTTGCATCCAACTCTACATTAACAGCACAGTAAACAACAAACATTCTCACAACTTTAAAAATATGAAGGTATATATATCTCAAATTCAAACATGACAGGTTTTTATTAAAATTCAGTAAATATAAATAATACATTTTAAAAAATGTTTTGTTTTGTTTTGTTTCCCCCTCTGCCTTACTCCCTGCTTTAAGTTGAATAAAACTATTACATTTATTCTAACAGATTTGAATTCCCCTTAAGGCTTTTAGTGACTAAGAATTGTTACAGTATTCTAGCTGTGTTCAAGTCAGATTAATAGCTTGCAGTCTCTGGGAAGAAGACCAAAAATATAAATTATAATCAATTAACATTTATTACAGACAGCTTGTGGCTGCCTAAATTTCCACTACATATTAGAAAAGTTAATATTTTTATCAGCTTTATCATAATCTTGATAAAATTGACTTCAAACCTAATTTTATATAAAGCTTTGGTATTAAATTTATCATAATCTAAATATTACATTAATTATTTCAAATAAACTATAGTGTGCAAGATGGGGGTGGGGAGAAGATGCATATATTGTGCTTCTCAAATCTTATGAGGTCTTACAATTTCTTATAGATAGGAGCAATTCCAAGTATGAACCCATGCAATGCCATCCAAGGCATAGATGAAAAAGTCTATTTTCTTTTACGTTCATTCTGTTAATTATCTATTGACTCAAGTGTTGCATTTGTTTGGCTGACATTTGGTGTTCAAATACATTTTGAGACTGATGAATCAAATTGTTGATCAACTACAAATATAAATGACCAGCCAGTAACATATAAATAATTGTAACTGATTGTAATGGGGATGTTGATACCACACTAGAAACTCAAATAAGATTGGATTCATCAACTAAGATCTGATTCTGAATGCCTAAATTGGACACATTCCTTTGACCACAATATTTACTTCACTTTCACAGTTAAGATTTCACTAACTAATTTCTTTCAGATACGACATTACAGAAATTTAAAAAAAAAGGAAAAAGATAAATTTTGTTGTTTAAAACAAAAATCCTGCTAGGTCTGCAAAGCATAATGTATAAAATAGCTTTTAAGTGTTAGAAAAGAATAATCATATCTTGGCTTGGAATAGGCACTTCATTCTTTTGGTTACAATTCAGTAGGGAAATCATATGCCTGCTTTAAAGCAAAGTTCATGCATAAATCTTTTTCAATTGGCTATCAAATATGCAGTAGGCTTTAAAGGTGCTTTGCACTCAAGAAAAGACTAAGTTGATTTTTGTTGTTTAGTGGTTTGTTTTGTTGTTGTTTTTTTTTTTTTAGATCTATTAGTTGCAAGTTTCTTTTTCCTTACTTTGAAGGGTTTCTTATGCCAAAGAAATAAGGAAACAAACTGGATGAAAGTCCATGCTGGTATAATATGTTTAAGATCTATTAACTTTAACTGAGCTACAACAATTTATAAAAGTGGAAGACATGACGCTTTCTGATTTTTTTGGCAAAGAAAAGTCTCTCAATTTTTTGGCACTAAAAATGTTCTGCAATAACTAGTTACTAAATCTCTAGCTGTATTGAGAAGGTACTCTGAACATACACTAGTAGCTGACAGCCCGAATAATTCAAAACTGACTTCATTAGAAATTTCTAACTTTCTAACCTTCATATATGTAAAAGGTTAACAGTAACATTTAGAGATGGGTCTATAGTGATATAGATCTGTACTAAATTCTTTCTCATTATTTATTTATTTTAAAGTGTGGTCCAAAAAGATAAGTGTATTTGGCGAGAACTTTAAAGCAATACAGTTCTCTGTTTTTACTTCTAATAACAATGTATTTTATTTTGCCACAGAAAAAAAAACAAAACAAACTTTATTTTTGTTTTCACTTTTTTACTGGAAAAGAGAAAGGAAATGTAAGAAGTGCTCAGTTTGCTTTTCATAGAATAGAGCTTAGCAAACTTGCCATGTGCATTTGGACTGCAGAGGTGTGATGGAGACTCACATACCACTTTTTGGGTGTTAAGATTTGAAGTCCCTCAGGATTAGGTGTCCTCTTACGTATGTCTCAAAGCTCTTGAGGGTCCATAACAGTCACGGATAGTTCAGGCCATCGCCTATGGATTTTTATGTAGTTTGAACAGGAGACAGGTCACAGCCAGCAAGTCTTCTGGAAGTCTTCCCAACACACTCTTTATGATTAGCTGCTTCTACACAGTTCATCCCTGAGTCTGTTTTCAAAAAATGAAAGAAAGGAAAAGAAGTTCCCATTAGACTCTAGATTTAGCTGAGGTCAGGTGCTTTTGCCTACTACCTCTTCCATGAAAACTGCACTCAATTAAAAATGTAACAACAGTAAATCAGAAGTTCTTATGGACTTCATATATGAAATTAATAGGACTGAAGTGTTTTCTTGAAATGTCAATGTTGTTTTTGTTAGAAAATATTTAGATACATGAAAGATGTCTTTTCTTAGGATGTGAGTTTGAAGCCTTTATCACAACTTACAACTATAAACAAAATTTATGAACACTGAATGGTAAATAATACCAGTCTTACACTATCTGGCTGCTCCTTTTGTATCTTCATTTCTAGCTTTCACTTTTCTGTTCAACATACAGGGGTATAGGACCCTAAGCACTGCCATAGAAGATAAGCAGACTTGCTACCAGTCAGGACCAGCTTTGGAAGCATAAATAGTCATTCTAACCAAGTAAGCTGTCAAAGGTTACTTCATCATTTACACTGGATAATAAAAGTGGGTGGAGCCCAAAGCTGTTCATGTTATTCTTTGACATGCTATTGACTATACAAACTATTACGCTGTAAGTACATGAAGTTTGTCTGAACTTCAATACGTTAGAGACATCTTTGTCCTTCCAAATCAGTGTGTCACTTTCTATTTATAAAAAAAAAAACCAAACCACAAACAAAAAAACCCCCCCAAAAACCCCATAAATAGTCCTCTTCATTTTAAGTTACACTGATTGAATCCAAGGTACTATTCTGTGTCACAAAAGGACTGTATTAAAACACCATGAAAATATTGAATTTTTAGATTCAGATTGAGGACTACATTCTCAAAGCTGAGATGCTGTACATGGCTTAAGAAGTTTTTTAGGTATGAACAGCTGGTATGAAGATAGTACAAACCAACTGTTAGGGCTTTTGAAGTGTTACAGATTAAAGTCTATTTTTATTTCTCTTAGTGTGAAACAAACTTGCACTTTGGAAAATGTTGGCAAAGGTCATGGAGGTTTTTGCTTAATGCAATTGCCATTTTCAATAGGAATTTTCTAAATATTTTTTTCTTTCCTAAATGTGTGTTTACTGTATTTGAAAGATGATAGATTGACAGCAATAGAAATTGCCCAGTATTGACTAAGGATGTAGGAATGGTGTTCTTTGATGTACAGAAGTGACTACTGTCTCCTCATGTTTACTCTTGCCAACAATATCTTCAGTGCATACACTTGCCTGCAACATTTTTGCAAAATGGAGTAAATCTATTGGCACCAGTTAGAGGTACGAATATGTGTAAGTGATTGTAAGGTATGTATTTATTTTATTTTATTTTTTCTTACTTCCATATGTTTGTAATGAAAAAATTGACCTTGATAAGGAAGAATTTAGCTCACATATTCCATTCGAGATAAATAAGCCCTCAGCTAGAAACCATATTAAAATAATAAACAAAATACTCCAAATAAGAACACAAAGGACAAAGGTATCTATGCTCTGTTTATTTGGGGGTTTTGTTTGGGATTTTTTGGTTGTTTTTTTAATTTTAATGCAATGGAATGTGGGCAAGGAATGGAAGGAAAGGCAGGAAAAACTGAAGAACAGATATTTTCTAAATGAGAACATAGTAACCAGAAAAGTAAAGGAAAATTAAATTTGCTTTACTGTTTATGGGTAGGAATAACTGATTCATTAATTACATTCATCTATCTACTGAAAGTTCTCTTGATTTAAAAATATGCATTGTTTGAGCAGGCATATCTATTCTGTAGATGGAGAGAGCATACACTACATATGAGCTCATAATGTCATAGAAGCTTCCTAAAACCTTTCAAAGCACATTTGCTCTTTTTTTCATGCTTAAAATAGCCCTATTATAAAAATAAAAGTGCTGAAAGTTAAAATTACTTGACTGTGTATTTCTAACTGTCCCTGAATTTAAGGCAAAGGCAGATATATCTGATTTCCCTAACCTGCTTATTCAGAAGAGGCTTATGTTTGAGAGCACAATTCTTCAGTCAATAACTTTGTCATTGTTATTTAATAATCCTCTTTGATATTTAATTTATATTTATAGAATACTGTCTTTTAAAACTATCCTGAAGAGCAAAAAGAAAATAAAAGAAGCTTGGGGTTTTGGGCACCCTTTAAAAAAAAAAAAGTATAATTTATTGGGTTTTTGGGTTTTTTTTAATTCTCAGTAGCAAGTGATTGAATGTGTAGAAACACAATTAACCCTAACTGTCCTTATGAATGAAATTCTACAGTGTCTCAAATTTACATAGGTCCATCAATTTCAACTGTTCAGGTTTGTGCCAATGAAGAATTTGATCTATTTCTTAAACATTCACCTAAATGGTATGGGCATTGGAGGTGGTTGTCTCAAAGCAAATTAATCTAACTTTTCATTCACCAACCACAGAGGTGGACACATTCTGGGAGATATGTAGCCTAATTCTCAAGTTTTGTTCTAGTCCAGATCCTTATTTTGCTGTCTGATTGTCTTACTGCATTTGGCTTTTTCAAACCAGACAGCTTCCCTCCAAGCATCAAACCAGAATGACTAAAAATGGTTATAAATGCAGGTAGTCCTGGTAACTTTAAAGTCTTGTGGTCTATTCTTTGAATGCTGAAATGCTTTTAAAGAGAGGCATGATAAATTACCACTTACCCCATTATGGCTATCGGATATCTGCTTCCTTATAAAAAGATTTGAATTAGAAAGGAAACTCCCAGGAAACAAAAAGGAAAAAAAAAAGAACACAAACAAACAAACCAAACCAAACCAAAAAACCCTATTCACAAATTAGCATAAGAAAATCAAAACAAAAAAGAAGGGAAAAGGAGAAAAAATTAACAGTAATAATAGGTATTGATTTTATTTCTTTGGATTGTGAACTATTTGTCTTTCAAGTTTGCTTCTCATTAAAGGTTCTCAGATGTTTAAGCACATAGATGGCAATTTTACAATTGACTATTTGAGGTAGATCTGTACCAGCTTTGTATAACCAGTGTCTATTCTGTGGGTATATGATGTCCATGTGTGAGATGGGCATTTGTTTTTGAGATAAACAGTGTCCATCTCTAAATTTCAACTTGTGTTCTTTTGTGTGCTTCCAATATGTTTTTCAAGATCTATTTTAATGGTCTGCAGTGCTGTTTCTGCTGGCTGATTGAATGCAAGTCATTTTATTGGCCAAAGTGAATATGAACAATGAAAAAAATTAAAATCAAGGTTTTAATTTAGCTCTCATAATTACTTTTGTTCATAAAATGTAAGAAAGATAATATCTTTTTCTTGAAAAAGTACAATGGTTAGTTAATTTGTGACCACAATCAAAAGAAGTTTTGTTATTGACTTTCAGAACAGCAAGGTTTAGTCTGTATTCCTATTTATTGTGTATGATTATTTTTGTGGTTTCCATTAAAAGAAGTTTTGGATATCATTCAGATAAGGATGTTAGCTATAAAAATGAACTATTATTTCTGGGCTTGACTTAAATCAAGAACTATTGTGTATATATTAATTTCTCTATTATTTACAGATACAAAACATAATGTACAGTAAGTAGAGACACTTCACACAAAATTGTGCATTTTAACTCACTGAGTTAAGAAACCTTTAATAGATTTACTGTGCATAGGATGTGACACCTGTACTTAGAAAACAATATGCACATCTTCAGTGAGATGAGATATGCCATAACTTAGTCCAAAAAAAACAGTACTGTCTCTTGAAGTGGTGAAAGTTGAATTGACTTTGAAGGAGAGACACAATAAGTGTATGGAAACTCACAAAGGAGCCTAAGACAGAGATTGGCTATAGTGGCTGGTATGATTATCTTTGCCAATGTCTATATATGTAAATAAAAGAGGGCAGGGAGTGATCTTTGGGGAGGTGAGACCAAATGGTCCTGGCAGGTCCACACTGCATAAGGTTAAGATCTTTTATATACATCTTCCTGGAAAATAGCAAATGGATGCAGTATTTAAACTACCAGTTAAACAGTATGGACAATACATGTCAGGTGATAAAAGTCACTCTCTGGCCTACTTTGATATTAATTTTGTGCATATCCTTATAAATACAACTTGAAAAGTAGAGCGAGACAGACTCCTTGACTACAGAGACCAGGAAGTTGTGTTCAACAAGGCAGCTGAATGCATGCAGGGGAATGTACCTTTTAGATAAGATCTTTGTATAAGTAGACTAAGCAAGGTTTTATTTTATTTACTCACATATGCCTTTCATAAATATATGAAGCTTCTTCCTGTATTTGGGATCTTTGTAATAAAAAGATTTCTTTGCATTTTACCTTTTCATAGCTGAGAGGTAGCATCAAGGCAGTCCATAGTCAAAGAGATGTCGTTCCTAATGAGTACACTAGGAGTCCTTAAAAAGTAATCTGTTCCCTAGAACAATGCACAAAGACAATCCAAGATGGGCAAGTAGGTCTGAGAGTTTATTTTGTAGGCAGAGAACAAGGCTTCCCATGGTTAGGGACAGCATAGGGAAGCTTCTCTGGATCTTGGGGTGAGGGCCATGTCTGGATCTCGGAGGTCTAGAAGTTATTAGTAAGAATTATATTTGTTATTTCTGCCAGTATTCAGAAGGGCATTGCAGTTCTCCAAAGGCCAGACAGGTCATTGCCTTACCCAAGATACTTTCAAGCTAGGTACCCTGGAGGTGATGAAATGAGGGGGAAACAAGAAAGTTGTGTGGGAACTGTACGAGGAAAAATGGCAATAACATCAATAAGATTATGCTTCATGATGTAGTAAAGAAAAAGGTGTTTTTATGACTAAATGTGTGTGTGACTTACATGTTTTATAACTGTTAATTACTCAATAAATTACCATATGCTCTATTTATACAGAGAGGAAGCAGAAGAAAAAATAGTTGGAAATCCAAAACCAAGCAGTCAAGATTACATAAAAAACACATTCAGGATTTTGACTATAGTCTGGCCAGAAAATGTCAGGACATGGAAAAATTTGGGAATAATGATATAGTTAAAAAAGCAAAACATTATATATTTTTAGGCAGTCCTAAATTAGGTGAGGGTGCAATTAAGGATATATGTGTGCTTGTGTGCTAGCAAGATCCAGGCACACTTCTTAAACTTGGATTTGACCTCATTGAAATTATTATCTTTTTCAAATTATTATACTGACACTGGCTAGTGTTGAAATTAAAGGCCTGTCAACCCTGCCATTATAAATGCCGATATTTAGGAGTTTATAACTCAGCTGTAAAAATTTCCTTCAGGCTTGAAGTTGGCAGTGAAGGCTATAAACCAGAGCTGATTTTTCTCCCCCAAAAACCGTTAAGTATGCTGGGAGTAAATTTGAGGATATCGGTGCAAACAAAATACAGACATTAACTACTTTTTGATTCTTTTTATGTCTTGCATAAAACTCAAGAACACCTTTTATCACTTTGTTTTATTTACTGTTTTTTTTTTCTCTTTAGTTGAGATTAATGCTCATAAGAGATGTCAAGTTGACATACCCAAAAGGTGACATCTTCCATTTACTTGCAAAGCAATTCTTTTATAGGTAATGGCAATTTGAATATCTCTACAAATGTGTCTTCATCTTCCAGTAGCTTCAGGGATCATGAATTTTTAGTGATAAAGAAGCAGACTAACAGCAGATTATTTGCTGCAGCAGTAATAACAATATTATTAATGCAGAGTATATCAAATTAACATAGCAAAATAGTCCCCAACTTGAAATATTTAGATGACTGCAAAGTAGAGCTAGAATATTTTAACTTCTCTCTTACTTTAGGTACCACATCATATTTTCCCTTTCATGACCATACTGATTTTTATTTTAAAAGGTGGGGGGGTGGGTTGTTTTTTTTTTTGTTTGTGTCTGCTCTGGTTGGAAGATCCTTTCAAACAGCTGTCATGGTAAGAAATCTTTTCCTTATTTCCAGCTATTCATGTTCATAGTTCAAATCCATTCTTCTGTGTAGCAAATCTGTCTTTCTTTGGCACTTAAATTCCTAATCATGCCAGGATCTTTGCCCTGGTTTCATAGTTTCAATTGTCCATGATCATCATTGCAGAAAAGAATAAATAAAAAGGCTTTACATTAGGGAATAGGAAAGGACACAAGTGCGGAAGTAAATAGTAGGATTCTTTGGTGTCCATCATGTGTGTTGAAGGTAAGCTGGCACATTCTGTCAATTCAAGAGCAAGGGGAAAATAAATTCAATAACAACAAAGGAAGTTCAAAATGAGTGAAGGAAGTTCTTGTAGTTGTGGAAATTACTGCTAGAGGAGACTGCATAATAAAAATGTACATGAAATGAAAAAGTAACAGGAAAGTTCCTGAAAATAATCCATGATATAATGGAACAAATTAAAAATAAACCTTGTATCTTACTTCTGAATTTCTTCTTAATTCCAAACAGAAATTTAATCAAATAGCTTTTGGGAAGCTTAATTTTATCACTGGTTAGTCTATATTCAATGCTAAGTAAGTGGGAGAAATAAAAGAAAGACTTTTCCAGAACTGTTCCAATTGGAATTACTCTTAGATCATTAGAATCATAGAATTATAAAATATTCCAGGTTGTAATGGGACCCTGAAAAACCACCTGGGCCAACCCATCATGGGAAAGAGAGCATAGACGAGATTATCTAGCACCCTGTCCAATCACATCTTTAAAACCTCCAGTGATGGAGACTCTACCATGTCCCTGGGGGGGTTGTTCCAGTGAATTATTATTACTGTAAAAAAAAATTTACTGTAAAAAAATTCTTTCTTATGTCAGAATAAAACCTCTCTGGTGCAACTTGTACCTGCTGTCTCTTGTTTTCTTTATGTGGCTCCTTGTGAAGAGAGAGCCTCCATCCTTTTTGTAGCCACCTTTTAAGTACTGGAATGCTGTGACAAGGTCCCCTCCAAGTCTTCTCTTCTCCAGGGAGAAAAGACCTGGAGTCCTTCAGTCTTTCCTCATGGGGATGTTCTCCAGCCCTTTGATCATCTTTGTGGCCTTTCTTTGGACCCTCTACAGTCTGTCCACACCTTTCTTGAATTGTGGGGACCAGAACTGGACACAGTACTCCAGATACAACCTAACAAGCACTGAGTAGAGTGAGATGATTACATTTCCATCTCTGCTAGTAACGTCTCAGGATCTGATTTGCCTTTGTTGTTGCAGTAGCACACTGCTGACTTGTGTTCAGCTTATTGTCCACCAGGTGCCCCAGGTTCCTTTCAGCAAGGCTGCTCCCCAGCCACAAAGATCCTAGCCTCTTTGCTTATTTTCTCTGAGGTGCAGGACTTTGCACTTGCCTTTGTTAAAATTCATACTGTTCTTGCTAGCCCACTCTTCCAGCCTGCCAGGTCTCTCTGTAAGATGGCTTTCCCTTCTGATGTGTCTACCTAAACCACCCAGTTTGGTGTCATCAGCAAATATGGTGAGAGTGTTTTCAATCCCATCATCCAGATAATTTATGAAGAAGTTGAACAGTGTGGGACCAAGTATTGATCCCTGGGGGACCCCACTTGTGACAGGCTGCCAGCCTGAGGGAAAACCATTGATGATCACCATTTGAGTGTGACCTGTTAGCCAATATCCTGCCCATCTCACAGACCATCCATCCAATCTACATCTTGACATTTTGTCCAGGAGAAGACCATGGGAAACAGTGTCAAATGCTTTGGTGAAGTCCAAGTAAACAACACACATGGCTCTCCCCATGTCAACAGAAGATTAGTCTGGCATTATTTGCCCTTGGTAAATCTGTGCTGGCTTTTCCCAATCACCTCCTGCAGTTGGCTAGTAATAGTTTCTAAGAGGACTCATTCTACTACTTTCCTAGGTAGTGAAGTAAGAATTCATGAACTAGTCTTCTCAAATTATAAAATTAGCTTATGAGTAATTAATAGGAAAAAAAAAAAGAAAGAAAAAGAGAAAAAAAAAGTCAGCAAATGCATACTCTTTCAATTATCTGAGCTCAATTTCTTACAGTGCACATTTGAACTACCAAATTAAATTAGGTGTAACTTACTGGCAGATTAATCTGTTATCTTAAAACATTGTATGCTTAACATAGAAATAAACAAGGCTAAAACATCATCTGATTTATAGAGAATCTTATTTAAGAAATGTGTTGGAAAGAAAGTTTTTTAAAAAGCTTTGTTGTGGTTTAAACCCAGGTGGCAACTAAGCACCACACAGCCACTCATTCACCCTCCCCTGACCCTGGTGGGATGCGGGAGAAATCAGGGACAAAAAAAGTAAAACCCATG
>VZTL01045392.1:28895-54744 GCA_013400535.1 Scopus umbretta | reverse complement strand
AGGGGAGCAAAAATCAGGGGGCTCTTACTTTTTTTTTTTTTTTTTTCTGGTGACACTCAGGAAGAGTATGCTGAATTTAAGACAATGGCAGCCTGAACTTTGTGCCTATTGCTTTTCAGTTGGAGGTTGTTGCTTTGCCATCAGGGGCTCCAGAAGGAAACCTGACTTGAGGCTCTGCATCTCTGCTTGATGGTCCAGCTCTGGCAAGCTGCCAGGCTGTGCAATGGAGGTGGCTGATGAGTAGGCACGTGTTTCCTTTGCTACCTGTTCTATGGGCAGTGTGAGACCAAAGGAGAAATGTTACAAGCAGCTCCAGGTGAGTGATCCAGAGGATTACCAAATCCAGATCCTAGAGTGATACAGTTACCGTTCAGAGCAAAGAGGCAGATTTCAGGGAAGTGGCTTAAAAAAAAGAAGAGCGGAAACTGCCACCTGCCAGAATCAGATGGCTGATTTTTTTAAATGTATATATTGTAAGAGATGACATAAGTAGTCAGAACTTAAAATATTCATTTTAAACACTTATTTTGCTCAATGAAACAAAAGTTGACTTACCATTTTAAGCTGTGTCTCTCTCTACGTCATAATCAATTTTTTTAATGAAAAGGGGCTACATAAAAGCTATTCTGGAGCTTAGTTTATTCTAATATAAATAAGCCCTAAGTGCAGTTCAGCATAAATACAACTCGCCTTTCAAAGGGAACTGTAGCATATGTAGATTTTCAGCTCTGTTTTTAAGATTAATGTGACTGCTCAGTCATCCTTCTCCCTCATTCCCTCTCGGCCCTTTGCAACTTTGAACCTATTGCCCATTTTCAGCCCTTGTTCAAGGAGAGTGTGAATAAAATACTAAAGGTAAGGAATTCGTGGAAGTTTCATGGAAACCATTGACTCATTAGAGGGACCAACTTTGCACTTCAAGTGGAGATGGGCTGTAGAGTGCGATATTTTCAACTGTCTAATAGAAGCTTAATGTAAGGGAGAGCTCCAGGAAAGCAGATTTTATAAATTCTGATATTCACATAGTAGCTGGTTTGGGTATTTACTTGCATATTCCACAGGTTTGGTTTTCNTTTAGGGTTGTTGGTTTTTTTTGGTTCTCTCCCCCATCCTGCAGGGGCGGGGGGAGGGTGAGCGAGCGGCTGTGGGATGCTTGGTTGCTGATCGGGGTTAAACCACAACAGCATTAAAAAGGAAAACATTTTTTCATTATCTTCTATCATGATATTTTCTTTTAAAGAGTTCAGATGTGGGATTAGAGCAACACAATGAACTACATACTATCGTTTGGTGAATCAATCCAGTAAGAGACTGTACTCAAAGTTGGGTATCACCACAGATAGTTTTGAATAGCATGTTATGCATTTACTGCCTGGCAGAGATTATCTGTTACACATGGAGAGAAGAGAGTACCAAAGACTATTCCCCTTTAAAATCTATTTTCCTAGTAAGAGCGAAAGGGAAACCAGACAAATTTGAAGAGATGGAATGATCTTTTGAATAACTTGTAACAAAAAGATTTCTAAAAACATCAAAGAAGTTCCTTATTGATAATGTCAGATCGTAAAAGTCTATGAGAGAGCTTCTTTCAAAATTATCTGTAAAATACAAGAAAACTGCCATAAGGTGTCACTATAACCCAAGCAATTTTCAAATAATCTGCAAACATTATAGATATGTTCTTTTCCAGCTGTCTTTCCTTATTCTGCTTTGTGAAAGTAAAAAAAGACCTATTTTTAAATAGCATAGAGTATTCCTGTATGCAGAGAAATCATCATATTCAATATAGTAGGTATATTGTCACCCTTTGTTAGCATTTAGACCTACTCATTTTGGGGAGAGCATTGTTTGCAAAGTTAGCCACAAAAATCTCAGATTTAGAAAACTACATTTTACACAGTGGTTACTGCCTCTATATATGGAACTTGTCTTTTTACCTTAGAGAAGGCTTCTATTGAAGAAGTTCATGCTTAACATATTCATGTGTAAGAAATTGAAAATAAAAAAAATGGTTTCTAGTGTTAAATATATCTGTAGTAGTTAGTTCAGTGATACAGAAGTTCCTTTTGAGGGGAAACAGATGTACTTCGCATACTAGCTTTCCACATAGAAATGCTTTAAAAAGCCCTCCTACTTACTGTGGAAGTTGTAATAAATTACCATTTAATTAGCAGTTTCCAGTGACAAAACCTGTAAATAAGAAGTCCTATTTCCATTATTGTTTTAATTGTTGCTAGCATCCCAGGAGTGTCTCTTATTATTTCTTGTCCAACTGTGATCAAATTTCTTTCCTATCAGCTACCTGGTCAGGAAGCAGAAACTACAGATGAATTTTTTAAGCATTTGAAACTAATGCCAGTTTTTCCACAGACATCAGGGAAACAAACATATAATCTGAAAATTTGATTTGGGCTGACTCAACAAAAAGCATTTTGACACAACAGGAAAGGACTCCGTTCTCATATATGGTAAACTAGAAATCAGAATCCTGAAGTGTTTGAATCCATCTTCATTTATGCAGGGAAAGTGCAGACATTGTGAAGCCATAGATTTCAAAACCTGAAGGATCATTTTGATTGTTTAATCCAAACCCTTGTATTACATGAGACCCCAGGCCCCTCCTTTTATCTTTGACATCGGATGCTGTAGATCTCAAAGTCTGAATTCCTATAGTACCCTTTAATGTAATGTTATGATGACTCTTAGAGATGCCAATAGAAATAGGGTCTCCAGTACACCAGGCACCATAGAAAGCAAATGGAGAAATGGTTTCACCCCAGAGCTTCATGTCTAACAATAAAGTATGCTTGTGTGGACCTATGCAGATGCAAAATGCTGAAAGAAACTCCTTTGAGAAGGTAATACGAAAACTCACCTAGGAACCCTGATCTTACCCTCTGAACCTGAACTCATACCCCAGTGCTGATAATTCCATGTTTCCACGTAGCTAGTGAAGGCTCCAGCAAGCACATATGGTGGTAAGGTTTCTGATTTGAAAAGTGCTATTGCTCAGTATCAACTTGGGTTGATACTCAGTTACATGATGAATGAAATGATCTTCACTCACGTTTATCTTTACACGGCCATTTCTGTGATGTGTCTAGAGGTGTGTTCTTTTTGTTGTGTCTGGACACTTCTTTTCTTGTTTCTTTTATTTACTGTATCTATAGTTGTGATTTCTGTTGGAAATATAATAAGGGATGAAAGAGACTTTCATATGAAAGTCATGGTTGACATTTTTTTCTTTAGAAATAATTGGTTTCAGGAGAAAGCTAAGGCTGCTGCAGTCCCTTCCACTGAAGAAGCTGACCATGGGCAGAATCACGTGAGCGTTTTTGTTCCCTGAGTCCTGTGCCCTGGTTTCAGGAGAAGTGCAGTATTGCAACTCTTGTCTCCTACTGTAGGATTTTTATTTGCTATATTTAATGCTCTGCCCCCTGAGGTGAAGTGACATTTAATCTTTGATTGACTTTAATGCTCCCTGAAACTTCAGAAAGGAAGAAGGTAAAATAAAGCCATTTAAAGAAGAACTCTCATGCTTTCTAAGCTATAATCTTGTGATTTCTTAGGGCCCAAAATGTGATTTTAGCTTTATGTCCTACTGACACAAAATATATGTGATCATTCTGTTTCTTCCCCTGTGTCCTCTCTTAACTTTTGAGCCAATTCAATCTTTTTTACAGGAGTAAAAGTTTCTAGGGTCCTAAGTCGCTACATTTTATGAAAAATAAGCAGCAGTGTAGCACACACTTGACAAGATACCAACAAATCTACCAGACAACATTTACAAAAGTCTTGTCCATGTGAAAAACATTGTCAATCTCTCACTGCTGTAGACTTCAAAGTCTACCAGTTGTATGGCTTACATGCAGAGGAAACCAATATTCAGCACTTCTGCTTCATTACCTCGCTCCATTTGGAAGAAAAAGTAGATCTTTAAAACTTTCAAAGACACTTAAATTTGACATAACAAAATGTTTTAATTAAATTTAATTTTAAGGTATCTTAAGTTAGGGAGACAGAGTACCCCAGAATTTCTAGCTTTTAAGCTTTCGGTAAGAGCTAAAAGAAACTCACCTGGGAAGCCCAGAGCCACAGATAAGTAACTTGCTTTACCAAAGGAAAGTTCCTCCATAGGAATTCCAAGAGCGATCTGAGATCCAGAAAGTGGCTCACAAGCACCAGGGATGTGATCACATGGCCTGCAACTGAAAAGAAAACAACTCAAAATCAGTACGGTTATTCTAGTCTGACTGTGACTGCCCAGGCTGAGACGATGTTTTTCACTTGTGTGTGTTTCCACTGGAGGACCCCAGCAGCCTTTGGTTATTGTTAACGCTGACCACACAGCATGAGGTGAAGCAGCTTTATTTTAATTCAGCAGAGAAACCAAAAGGCTAAATTGACTTTCCCAGGATGTTAGTGTCAGGGTGTGAGTGACTATGATGATTAAATATTTGTAAAAAGTTCAGAATTTTGTATTTTACAAACAGAAGTGGCTGCTTGCAAGGCTATATCAGGAATTGTAGCTAACAGAAGTCTGAATGACACCTGCACATGAAACGTGTACGCTATTCAGTCTGCACTGAAACCAGTAGCAAAATTCTCCCTTTAAATGTGGCAAAGACTTTACCCCAACCATTATTTTGAGGAATCAACAGCAGGAGTAGCATAAAGATGATTTTTCCAGGCTTTTCAACAAAATAAATAACTGTAACAAAGTCGACAGCCTCTAGGTGTACATGTACTTGCACCTGTAGAAACTATTCTTCCAGGTAAGAGTTGTTTATTGCTAGCTCTGACATTTTCATGCTTAGTTTTCTTAATGGGGTGCCCCAATCCCAAATTTAGCCTTGTGTCTGCGAGGCATAGCTATTGGTAGAATGGCACATCTCCTATATCTGCACTTGACCAGTTTCCAAGTTTTCTTACAACTCATTTCATTCTTGAGCACCTGAGCTAATGACAGTATATGAGCCCACAGCAGTGGCTGTCTGCAGGCTGGTTTTATGTCCGTATCGGCTCTAAAATACAGTTTTAATACAGCATTACTAGATGTCTTTGGGGATATGAGTCTGTAGTTTCAGCTGTATGAAGTTGTATGAGCCAGGAGTAGTTTTAATTTTGCAAAGTAATTCTTTGCAAGTGCATGCTGTGTCTTGGACTTAGATTCCAGCTTGCAAGCAGCAGGCTTACAGTGACATGATATAATACAATGTGTTTTAAGAAGCAGAAGAATCGCAATTTAATTTCAGTAAAAGAAAATTAAGGCATAGAGTTAAAACAGGGGGAAAAAAAATAGGAACAATGTCACTCAGGGCCAGCAGGGCTATCATGTTAGGCCTTCTTAAGGAAGACATGAGATTTCCTCAGCGGATGCTCCAAAATGTGTTCTGGGATTAGTTGCGTAGAGATTGCAATGGCCTCATCCAGCACATCCTCGTTGGGAACTGAGTGGTGTCCCTGTCGACAGTGCCCCAACAGGAGCAGGGCACTGCAAAGGTGCTGTGACAGTCTCTGCAGCAGCATTTTGGAGTCCGGGTGTTTTACAGCTCCTGGGGACCTGGGGAGGAGGAAGCAGAGCAGCAGTGCTGCTTCTGCCTAGCAGCTTCCCTGCTGAGAAGCAAGAGTGACTAACACCCTTTCTTTAAGCCTTGTGCAAAGGGTCAGTGAATTTCACCAGGGGCCACCACTGCAGAACTGCAGGCAGTGGAAGGATGGCAAAGCATGAAGAGGAGGGAGAGGTGAAACCTGCTGTGAGAAATGGACAGTTCTGCTAGTGGCGAGGTAGGCAATATTGCTAATGAGAACCCTTCCATCCATGAGGGGAACGTACCCTTGCAGGTGCCAGCCAGGATGTATCTCTGAGGAAGCTGCTTGAAGCATTTCCAAATGCATGAAGGACAGACTTAAGACTTTCATGCTAAAAGCAATTAGAAAATGTGTGGATAAGTGAACAAAGCATTACATTTTGAGCATCGCTTATTTCTTGTGCCTGCTCTGTGCTGTCTTTAACAGAAGCAGGACCAGAAGTCTAGGAAGGAGGGCAAACAAAAAACCTCTGTTCCACATCTGCCGGGAGATAATGGAGATAATGGTTTTGAACACCACTTTCCAACCAGAGACCCCAGTCTTTCAAGGTGAATTCCTTGCACTGGGATTTGCACCATTTCCAGTTTGGAGCTGCATTCTTACACAGTTTCAGGTGTTCACCTGGCCTAAGAGCATTCAGGAAACTATGATAAATGTTAGCAAATATACGTTTGTGTAAATGGAAGACAATTTAATTATACACTTCTACATATATGTATCCCTACAAACATACATTCCTCTGATTTTTGGTAGTTAGCCTGTTATTGTTCATTTTCTGTGTGCCCCCTGAAAACTAGAGACCTTTTTTTAATGCATGCATACGATTGTGCTGGGCCTGTGCGCCTTTCCACAGTGGTGACGTTGCTGCTTTGGCTGTCAGCGGGTCCTGGTGGGCCAGGGTGCATCAGGGCCAGGGGTCTAGAGTATGAAACCAGAAGGAATTGCCGCCTCTTCCTCAGCTGTGGAGATGGCCAGATTCAAGCCTGAGCAGTGTGAGGAAGAGGAGGTGCACCTGCTCCCAGGGCAGCAAGACATGCTGCAGGGAGGTTTTACCAGGCAGTCCTTCAGTTGGCAGTGAGAGTAGTTGCTGTTTAACCCAACTAGACAGAAAAACACCCAGAGAAGCCCTGCTATGGGCATACAGGTAGGTAGTGCTGGGAGCTGACTGGCCCCACGGCCCTAGCTGCATTTACTGTTCACCATGGGAGGACTGTCTGCTAGGACAAATGCGCGAGCCTGGAGTTTTCCAACACTGCTGTAGAGCACATGAATTATTCAAATGGGAGAAAGAAACTGTAACCGGTTCTGCAGCAAAAGAGACTCCAGCCATGCAAAATTTCCTCAGTTCCCAAGTTCTCCCCCTTCCCCTTCTCCCCCTTCCCCTTCTCCCCCTTCTCCTTCTTCCCCTTCCCCTTCCCTTCTCCTCCCTCTAGGAAAAAAGGATTTCTGTGCAGGCTGCTTGTCTGCCTCACCTAACCATGAGGAAGTGGGGTTTTTTCCAATATTCCCTTCCTCATAGTGGAGCTGGGAAAATCCAGAGATTTGACATTTGTATTATGGAGACATCTAAAACCCAGAGACTGGTGGCCCATGCAAGGAGACAGAGGAGGAATGGAGGGGAAGAGAGCTCTTGCTCTGCATTTGGCCCGATTAACATCCCACTCAAGCCTACTCACTCAGTTCAAACACCCAAATGAAGAGTCCATAAGTGCCCTAAAGCAGCTGAAAACAACTCAAATCCAGTTTGTTTCTCTGGAGGAATTGCTTTTTTGCTTTCTTTTTCCTTCTCTCTCTATGTAGAGTCTGGGTAGACCAAGCTCCGAATAGAAGTTCGGAGGAAAAGTGTGGCCCCTGTGCCTGGAAGGATAATGACAAGTATGGGGCAGGGAGGGAGGGAGAGACCAGAGCCACAGGGGCACCAGGCGGCGGGTGGCAGAGCAGAAACCGGGGTTCGTGGGTGGGCAGTTGCTCACCTGCCCTCCACAGGGCTCCTTGCAGCCAGGGGTTTCCAGGGAAATTCAATTCTTCACCCGCTGGTGGCCTGATGAGGCACTGACAGGTTCTTAATTTAACTTTCCTTGGGAGAGCAAGGGGGACGTGGAAAACACAAAACTTCCAATTTTTCAACAACCTGGAAGGTTTCTGCTTTCCCCTTTACCCAGGGAACAGGGAAGGGCTGACAGGAGCCCAAACCCACTATGAAACGGGGCTACTTTTTAATTTTTTTTTTCCTTGTCATCCATAACCCAAACCCAATAACTGAAGCCTTGCCAAAAGCAGAATTTCATTTGACTCCAGCCAACATGCAGGCTTGATGAGCATACTGACAGGCTTCATTTCCACAAGTGTTTTCATTAAATACTTTCCACCATGATAGGAAAAGTGTGTTGTCATCATGAAGCCATGTTGAGTTGGACTGGTTCACCTCTTACACCCACTTTGTGTTTCAAAAATGCAATGCATTTATAGCCAGTCTTTCATTGCTCATTCAAACAGCATTGCACCAATGCACGCCTATGGCGCTCTGCCCAAGGGCCTAGGAACACCAATAATAAATGACTGGGCTGGGAAAGGTGGCTCGGGGTTCAAACCAGCAGGTGCATTGGAGTAGGAAGGCTGATCTGAGTGGGGGTTACATAGTGAACGGGACCTGTAGCTTGCAACAATTCTCTCCCTGCAGAAAGGACTCGTAAATGTTTAATAAACTTCTTGCCCTTGCCATAGATGAGGTCTTATTAATGAACTGGAGTAGCCTGAGGACAGGTATTGTGTCCGTTACTATAGCACCACCTTGCACAGGATCTCGCTGTGAAGGATGCAGGGGAGGGAAGGAGGGAGGGAGGCACTGAGGATGAGCCCCAGCGAGCCAGCCTGAGGTTGGCTCCTGTGCAGGCAGCAGCATCCTGCCCAGGGACACTGGCCCTCGGCAGCACCTCCAGCTCGCCCGGTGCAGCCTCCAGACTAGCTGCCCTGGTGCAGGTACCCGACCCTGTGCAGATGCACGTCAGATCTGCTGCAAGTGCTCCGCTGAGTCCCTGAGTGTTTCCGAGGGGGGGTTCACTCCAGAGCTCTTCCCGACTGACTTTCTGGCTTTGGAAGATCTGTTCTGATTTTTTTTTTTTTTTTCTTCCATGCTCCTTTCTTGAGCAACTGGTTGTTATTGCAGAGGTCACCGAGGGGACCGGAGGAGGCTCCCGAGTCTGGCATCGGGAAATATGACAGCAGAAGTGAATGCTTGTTAACGTAAGGGATTTACTGAAGAAGAAAGACAAAATGCCTTTCAAAGGGTTCAGTTCACTGAAGGAAAGATTTTTTAACCCAGGAAAGGAAGAGGTGAAGAACATCGTTAGTGACTCGCTGGGGAACCTGAGAAGGTAAAATCCAATAGAAAATTCTCAGACAGGTCCACTGGTTCAATATATTAAAAAGAAATGAAGATTAAAAAATGTATAAACATAAAACAGAATTTAGAGTTGCAAAATTAATATCTGAGTTCAGATAGTGAGAGACAACTTGCTGCAAGACAGAAGACGTAAAAGGAGTGTTGTTACAACAGCATATGACTATAGATGATAGAATATTTATATTAAACAAAAAGAAGGTGAAAATAAGTTATAAAACATTGTTCTAATATTACAAAGAGCATGAAAAAGTGTTTTAATTGAAAAACTTTTAAATAATTAAATGTGAATAATTCTGTGGTTTAGCTTGCATGAGAAAAACTGATTATTTATTGGGAATTAACCCTCCCAAATGATGCCACTCTTGATATGAGACTTATTACAGGGGCTTTTTTGAAAATCTTGTTCCAAATCAGTATGAGAAAATGAATTAAGTAGAGAGGTGTATGTGTGTGTTTACTGAGACTAACAAATTAGGAAGAGAAAAAGGAGAAGCAGCTGTTTGCTAGCAAAAACAGAAAAAAGATTAAAGATTTTTATCTTAATCTGACAGCTTATGAAACAGCAAACTGAAAGATTTTTGGTTTTCGATAAATGAAAATATGATGTAATGAATGATCAGTTTCATACAAGGAAAGAGGTTTCTCATTACAAAGATTATTTGTTAGTAATGACCACAGACAACATTTATTTGTATAATCAATAGATGAGAACCAGAGAGTTCAGTGGCATTTCTTGTATGCTTGACGTTAAGTGCTTTAAATCTTTGTATGGATCGGGCCAACATTTTAATTGAATGTGTTTTTAGTGATTGAATTGTACTTGCTTTCATATTCATCCCTTTACCTTCTTTTGGTAATGATATTCTGAGTCAACATATAGTTCTTAGCACAACTAAACATGCCTTCGATCACAAGAAAATGCATAATAATTGACATGTATTGTACTACAGCATGTATATGTGAGAAAAAAAGCATGTACACTTTTAAACAAGTTACTAATATACATTGGTAGATTGCCAGTTATATACTATTTCTACACCATGTGAACAGAGTATCTCTGTTCCACACAGTTTCAACTTAACTTTTCTTCATTTACAGTGTTGTAGACGAAGTCTGACAATTTGCTTTTTTTTACTTTTATGATACTCTGCAGTAATTTCAGGGATTCCATTTTTCTTTTAAAACACTAAGTTATTTATTCTATCATAAATTCTCTTTGCTTTGGGCTTCACTGGCCAATTTGACCAAATACATGTAGGGTTTGTATTTAGTGAGTATGTGATGTGGCAGTACACTGGGTTTGCTATGTCAAAATGGTATGCAAACTTTAAATTATACAGATTACGCTCCTCTTGTAACCATGTACCAAGTATGTCATGCTAGTCCCCACACAGATGATAGTACTGGCATCCAGCTTCACCAACAGTGCTGCTGAATCAAACCAAGCCAAATCTGAGTTGAGATACAAGAAAGTTTGCTGGACTTAATTCTTTCCTGTTTTAAACAGATGTATACCAGTGCCTTTCTTAGATGTACTAGCCAGTGGAGGAAATAATCCAAACAATAAAAGTTTTTTTACTACGTCTGCAATCAGATCTAAGCAAGAATTGCTGCAAGTTGAGGGGTCTCTTAGGAAATATGCAGTCATGTTTGAAGGTTTCTGTAAGGAATGAAGCATGCATGCTTTTAACTTGAGCTTCATTCTCTACAGCTTAGCCTACAAACGAGAGCATACGCTTCTATTTTTACATGATGGTACATATGTACATGTACCAGCTGCAGCCTCAGCTTTGCTCTTCATCCAATCCAATTGGCTTTAATATGGTGTAAATCAGCAAAGCATTTGGTTTCTCTTCTAGCATTTGATAGGTGATTAATTATATTAATATGTATTCCCAATTAAGTCCCTGAGTGTGATTTCACTGACTGCCATGTGGTGATGTGGGATCAAAACTAGCAAAGTGGGCAGAAAATTACTCTTTAGCTTTGGTAAATATGATGATAAATATTTCCTCTGTCTTGCAAACAACAGAACAGATCCAGAAGCCAGTGTCTGGTAAGACCAGCTGCCAGATATAAGCTGCTCCATAGCGATTGTCCACATACAAGCAGCATAAGGCAACTTATTGCCTCCTCACAGGTGTGTAGTAACCTCAAATTATTTTCTGGGTGCTGTAAAACAAGAGTCTGCCCACAGGAGGTTACTTTAGGATAGCTGGATCCTGGAAAGGAGGCGAGGGGGGCTGAACTGGCAAGACCGAAGAGGTGTCCTGTCTTTAGGCTGTTGCCAGTGGTTTCATTTGTGAGATCTTAGAAGATGTTTTAGAAAATGTTTTAGATATTTTGTAAAAAATGATGTTTTTATGCAAAATTGGGTTTGTTCTTGATTAGTTAAATGCAGTGGGTCAACAAAAAGAAAAAAAAAAAAAAGAGAGAGGATTCAAGACTTGGTTGAATGGATATCAGAACTGGGGCTCCGCAAGCCTTGTAAGTTTCCAAGAAAAGAAAGCTTTTCCTGCAGAGCTTCTTGGCACACACAAACACTTTGGGCCTTCTGTGAACTTAGTGTAGTCAAAGAAAAATTCATGAACTAAAGTGAAATCGCTCAGGCTCTGCCTACTCTGAGGATTTCAGGAGTCTTGGGCCAGCTAACAGCAACAGTGGACTTACTTAGGTAGTGGGAAGTGACTAAATGGGTTTACAACTCAATAATATCATTGTTAATGTGAAAAGTCATATGGGCCATGTCACACAGCTGCTGTATGTAGTCTGGGCCCTGATAGGTGCAGTTCTGACTATCGCAGATGTCCCTTGACGAATTACCCTAAACTGCTAAAACCTGCAACCGCATGGTGATACGGCCTTGCATTGGACAGGGCTCCTCCGCCTGCACTGGATCATAGCTTTGGTCCTCTCAAATTCTTCTTTTGCACACAAGTACAGAGAGTTTAGTGCACCGCAGACCATGCAGCACTGAACATGCGGGGTGTCCAGACTCAGCTGGTCTGTGAGCCGTACAACGGTGTTAGTGCAAGGGCACAATACACACGTGCAGTGCAGCGCTGCAGCACCCATGGGGCCCTCCTCCAGTGCGTGGAGGCTATGCTGAGGAGAAACTGCAAGGCTGCCCTGCAGCCTGGGAGTGCAGCACCTCTGAGATGCAGTCCCATGGTGCGTACTTCTGAGGCATGCTGTGAGTTCCATGCAAATACCGTGCAAAAACCAGTCTGAGAGGTCCCATGCACTGAGCGACTTAAAAGCATTGGACTGTCTGTACTGGGCTTTTGTACCAATGCATCAATTGCAGGATTTGGTGTGGACAATTATCACCTGGGCAAATGTCTAGAGAGTAAATGGGTCTCAGAAGATTGTATCTGCCTTTGGATAAATTATATTTTTCGATAGTCAGTGTGTAGGTTTCTGAAGCTATGCCAGGGTCATCAATAATTGTTGTATGTGATGACTGATGCTGGATTTGTAGGTGTGAGGTTTGAACATTGTGTACGATTGTGCTGCAGCTGTCTGTGAAAGACTATAGGATCTGGTAAAAGTAATTCTAAAATATGTTCTAACATGTGGCAAGTATTAACATTTGCCTGTTACTGTAGAACCTATGTGGTTTTGATCAAAAGAAATGAAATGGTGTGATTCTAGTCCAACTACTTTATCATTTGAAGAAATGATGCATTTCTATGCTAAAATCCCATAAATACAGATTGGTGGACGTAAATGTGTTCTAGGAATTTTATTTATTACTGATAGGAATTTTTGAAGTTTCTTTAATTCTTCCAAAATTCTGTATGTGCCAAAGTCCATTAGTAAAGAAGAGGAATTTTGCACAGTTATTATGATATTTGGGCACAGAACATGGATGCAGTTATCTTCAAATAGCTTAGCTCTTCTTATTTGTATAAGTATATTCTTATTTGTATAAGTATATAAATATAATATAAGTATTGTATGTTTGCTGAAAAAAGAAAGCAGATTGATCTAAGGACTGAACAGTTCCCATGCAGCAAATGCTGTCCTGCATTAGTCAGATTAATTAGAGAAGAGCCCTGTCTCTGAAGCAGTTTTCTTCTAAATCATCGATGTAGAACAAGTGAAAATTTTCAGTGGCACTACCAAAATATATGGATCAATTGGAAGATACATTTCTTGTCTTTTCATGGACTTGCCACACCTTCATTATATACCTGTGCAATAAAATAAGGCCAAAAAGGTAGGTCAGGCACTGGCTCTGCAAATGTCTGCACTGCTAGTGCTTCATCCCAGCTCCATTTTTGGGCTGTTATTGCAAAGTAGTTTTCTCGGAGACAAATCTGCTACAGAAGGGTTAATGTTAAGCTTTGGTGGTATGAAAATTACTGTGTGAATTTGTGGTCAAGGATCAGTCCTCAACCTGCTTTTATTAATGAGTAGTTGAATACAATAGCAAAACAATTTCTCTGCAGACACAGTGCTGGCCCATGGTGCTAGTCTTGGCTCACCACTTCTAACAGTGAATTTGGAGCAGAATGATGGTTTCATTCCTGTGTGAATTGACAGCCAGCTGAAAATGACCAGATAGGAATAGAGGTTTTGGCTTTGCATGATGTGTCTAATCTTTGCCAGCTGCCCAAAATAATGCACCAATTAAAGTCTAATGTCTCTCTAATAAATAGAGAGCCTGTAAAAGGTATAAAAAATTGAGGAATTGTGCTTTGATTTAATTCAATCAGTATCTTAGATTATGTTAGAGGAAGACAATTAAATTACTTTTTTTAGTTTGTTAATAACTTTTTAGAGATGACAACGGTTCTAAATTATTCAATTACCTTTTCACTTCCTGAGGTCTTTATTTCTGATATTTTGTTCAGTTTACACCTACCTATATACAGAGCATGGAATATACGGTGTCTTCTTTTTAAAGTGCCTGACTGCATTACTCTCTGTACTCTCATTTCACTAACAAATGCTGTTTCCCTGCCAGTGAATCATAAGATCTCAATCAACTTCAATAACACCACAGTAATATCACATTTCCTGTGTTACCTTGCTTTAATGCAAAGTCTTCCCTCCAGCCTGACAATGAGCTAATGATCTAACTTTGCAGTTAACACTGCTTTGAGCAAGGAGTTAAGTCAAATAACCCCTGGAGTTCCCTTCTGGCCCCAAACCACTCTGATTCTAGTGTTTCTTGGAGATGTGAGCTGATGGACTGTAACATGCTTTTTTTGTTGTTGCTTGGAATAAGGCTGGAGTAACGGTTTGATCATACGATGTGAAAAGGAGTCATATAGTAAATGATGCACTAGTTAGCCTGCAGCTGTAAAGCTTAGAAATGCTGAGATTTTTCAATGAAATTTCATATTGGAAACTGAAATTTCATATGGCACCCCAGGAAGTCATACTTACCACCTATATCTGCAAAACCTTTAGTACAGAGTACTATCTGTTAGATTATCAGTAGTACACTAGATTTACAGCAACTGGAGAAAGCTATGATTAACCCAACACTGTTCTCCCAAAAAAACCAACCAGCTACTGTGTAGGTTGGCCAGGTGTAGCCCATCCATATATATGCTCTGGCAACATTTCTTTATAGCTGATTTTTATATGGAAAACTGGAGTGCATTAGATTTCAAACACATTCAGCCAGATGCATGATAGAAGGAAATAAGTTACTCCTTATCAGAAAAGAGTGAATGAAATCGTTTCATCATCTTATATGGCCAGCTGGGCTTCCTTTAGATTAAGTAACTGTTCATATTTTCACAGTACTGAGAGTAACTCCATGGCAGAGACAAAAGGAGCTGGATCCTGAGCTCACTGCTTCAGAGCAATGCCAAAACTGAATGTAATTACGTTCATAATGTAACTGCTGATCGAGGCCATCCTTTAGCAAACACTTAACCTTAAGCTCATGGGTGGCGTTCAGTGGGCTAGTCATGTATTCACAGCTAACTATGTGCTTAAGTGTTTCAGCATGTCAGAAAACCTGTATTCTGCATTTAAAACAAAGGTATAGGAAGTTAATGTTAGGAAAGAAAGTATTTAACCATGTTCAGTTCTTTCTAACCTCACCTTTTCTACCAGAGACATTCCCTGGTCCTACAGCACAGGATGTTAATATCTCCAATCAGACTGGGAGACCAAATTAATTTTTAATTGTATTATCATGTAATTCCAGATAACATGGAAGTGCCATTTTATTTAATATGAATCTATCAATCGGGTTGCTTCTAGGAAAAGGAAAGGCTGGATACACAAAGCCAGAGGAGCTGCCCTCCCATGTCAGCCGGTAGCTAGTGGGCAGCCTCTTGCAGGCTGAAGTGGCTGGGTACCATTTTCCCCCTATCCTGAGTAAATGGGAGATCCCTCATCCCTGGCCCCTTCCCTCCCAGTTCCTCCCAACCGCACTGCACTTGCCACACCAAATTTGATGCAGGCAAAGCCCTTTCAGCCTCCGCTGCTGAGGAGTGGTGAATCGACAGCCCAGAAAGTCTCTGTCTTCCTTCAGATCTCATTTAATATTAAGTGTTTTAAACAAAAGTTGAACATGTTCAACAATAGGAGTTGCAGGGGTCCTCTTTGCAATGACCTAAGTGCTTGTGGTGACAGGATGTTTCAGAGAACAGGGGTCACATCGCTTCAAATCCCTTCAGGCAGAGAAAGTCTGGGCCTGGCTCTTTTACCTCTTAAGTAGGTGCTTTGATGCCAGAGCCTCTTCTTTTCAGTATAGCCCTGATTTTTGTCTCAATAGTGAAAACAAATTCACAGGGAGTTTTGGGCTGAGCAAAACCACACTTTGTACTGTATTTGCCCTTTTCTTAAAACCTATTGCCAGCTCTGCTTAGTGGACCCAATTAGAAATTATGATTAATTTCTTCATATGTATATTTTCCTAACTACCTGCAGAATTTACTGCAACAAAGCTCAGTTTAGTTCTCATAATTATGCCCATGAATAGTCTGTGAATATTTTTCCAGCTAGCTGTCCAGCTAGGTGGCTTGGATTTACAAACTTCAGAGGTCATTCATGAAAAAGTACAGGCTATGCTAACCTGTCAAACCTGCCCAGCATTAACTCACCACACAACCAAGAGACAAACGCCTCACAAAAAGGTGATTTAGCAGCTGACTGGAGTACGTAAATGCCCATCTACCTTTCAGCAAATTTTACTGAGACAGTAAGGCATTTTCATTTTCTCTTTCTTCGTCTGTTTAGGAAAATCGATGGCACCAACGTAGAGGAGGATCACATTGAGCTGACGGAAGAGGGACAGCCCGTGCAGGCAAGCACCCGCAAGCCGGCACCGTGTGACTGCTACTGCTGCGGGCTGCCCAAGCGCTACATCATTGCCATAATGAGCGGTCTGGGCTTTTGCATCTCCTTTGGAATCAGGTGCAACCTGGGTGTTGCCATTGTGGAAATGGTGAACAATAACACTGTTTATGTTAATGGAAAACCAGAGCTGCAGGTGAGACAACTGTCCTTTCACTGTTCTGAGCAGACCCCATTGCAAAATCATCAAAGTACTGTGTATCAAATATCAGACAGGTGAATCTAGATTCACATAGATGTGTAAGTGCTTAATTCCTATTTAGGTCTCTAAGTCACATTAAAAATCTGTAAGATCTGAGGGTTTGCAGTGTCATAGAGGATGTAAGTAACAGAAATGAGAACTGAATTGACTGGCATGTCTATAAGGTCCCTGATCTTTGAGTCGCAGATTTTGTTGCGGTGGCAGAAGATTTTACTATTTACTGTCTCTCAGGGAAGCATGCCCTGATGCAGCTACAGAAGGAATGATTAATTGCTGTATGTAACACTGCACTCACTTTGTTTGGATCAGTAGATGACTTCCAAGACCTTAAAGTAGTCATTGGCAATAAGGCAATGGGTTTTTACAGGTTATTAACAATGTGGATGGCTGTCTAGAGGTATTTGGAGCTAGATGCCTGCGCTCCCTCCCAGCTTCTTGTGCACCTGGCAGAGCATGGGAAGCTAAAAAGTCCTTGGCTAGTGTAAACACTACTGAGCAACAACTAAAACACCAGCGTGTTATCAGCATTGTACTCATACTAAGTCCAAAACACAGCACTATAGCAGCTACTAGGAAGAAAATGAACTCTGAATTAAGCTGAAACCAGAACAGTATTTAAAACAGAAATGTAACTGTAAGCACAGGAAAGTGGGTCTCTTGTCAGAATGCATACTGATGGGGAGGGAAACCCTTTATCCCTCTGTAAACATGCCTGGCTAATTAATGCCATCTTTCTCCCTGTAGGTCAAATGAAGAGCTGGTTTTTAGTTTGCTTTTTTGGGAAAAAAAATCACCCTACTGGGGAAAACTGGTTCTTCTTTTTACAAACAGAAAGTAATACAAAAAAAAAGAGATGTTAAGGTTTATCACTCTAGTTTTCATTTTTCTGTAGAGTTTTAGTGACAATTTTAATTCAGAATCTAAAAGACATCTGTGCTACTTCCTCATACGATGTTTAGCCACCTTTCCTTAGCTTACATTAGTGTGATTATACTGAGCCAGGCCCTGTCTGATCTCCCAGAATGGAGGACAGGAAGGGCACCTTGGATGCACCTTTGCTTTCTTCTCTTCCTCTATGTTTTGCCCTGGGCTTTGGCTGTCCCTCCTCTGAACAAAGTATGTCAAACAGGGTCATCAGAGAACACGAAAGTCCTTATTGAGGAAGAGCCCTGACAAGACTGAAACTGCTTGGTATTCAAGGATGAGGTGTATGGTTAAAACATTTCTCTTGGCTGCAGATATTTTTGGCTAGGAACCATCTATAACCAGCCTGTGGTTGGCCTTCTGTATCCAAATCCAGCCCTATGGCTGGCATCACTTTTAATAAAAGATAAACTAGTCAGCTAGCTAGTGTTACCTAGTTTTATTTCCAGATTGCTTTGTCTTCAGGTGTTACTCCCACCCCCTGACACCTCACACACCCCCTACTTTTCTGCTCCCATGACACTTAATGCAGATGGTGGATGGTCAGACTTTGGCCCTGACAAGGAGAGCCATGGATAAACAGGACCAGCCTGACAAGGCAGCTGATCAACCCAAAGAACCTGAGCAACCTCAGTAATCTTGGAGAAATGGATATGTCCATTGAAAGGCATCAGGTCCTTGTTACAACATCGAGCATGTTTCAGTACTAAGCAGCCCAGGGGAAAGCAGTGACAAGGGGCAAAGATGAAGCTGCATCACTAGCTGCCCTCTGGCTGACACCTTTGGCTTCTCCTATCCACCAGACTGAAAGCTAAGAGCAAAAGCAGTAATCTCACGTGGGAATTTGACACCCTTTTGCCTTAACTGGGGGGATTCAAGCTCAGCAACACCAGTGTAAAGAGATTGCCTTGATTTGGAGGATGACTTCCATGTGACTTCCAAATAGTGGTCATCTTACAATAAGTATGCTGCATCTTACAGCATTTTTTCCGTTTCCTGTGCAGAAAGCCCAATTCAACTGGGATCCAGAGACAGTGGGGCTCATTCATGGCTCTTTCTTCTGGGGTTACATTGTGACACAAATTCCAGGGGGGTTCATCTCAAACAAATTGGCTGCTAACAGGTAAGAAAACAATAATCAAAAGGATTAAGCTTTATGGCCTGATGACTGTTTTACACTGTTTAAATTATGCTTACCAAAATAGTGAATTAATGTGTTTCAGGAATACATATCTGAAAAATGAACATGCAGTATTTGGTCTATAACCAAAACCAGGACTAGGTTTCCATTATGGGTGTATGGCTGATTCGCCCAATTTAGCTTGTTCATCTCAAATATTCACACATTTCTTCTTTAAACAGTAATGCTTTCTGGAGAGTGTTAGGAAAACCACATTTAATGCTTCAGACAATGATTGTAGATTTGTCATTTAGAAGTTGTCTTAGCATTTTTTTAGCTCAACTTAACACCAAACAAATATTTTCCAACAAAATTCAACTCTTCTCCTTTAAAATTCCCTGCAGGCTGAAGCTGGGCATGTAGAAATTACAGAACTATTTATGTTCTGAAGACACAATTCCATCCTCATGCACACGGATATCCTTGCTATGGCTGGATACAGTACTGGCTGTCTGTAATTAGGATTGCCTAGAACTTGTAATAGAGCCTCATGATTTCTGCTTGGTGAACTCTGAGCATCTATACAGATTTCTTCTATGCTCATTGTGTTTGTGGGCTGATATTTTTTAATTCAACTGCTTTTGAAAATAAAAGTAAGAAAAGTAGCTGATTTTGCCAAAGCTAACTTTGATTTTGGGCTTTACTTCAAAAAGTCTCCAGAACTTGGAATATGATCACAAAAGAGAGAGGGAGATTGTCAGAAGACAGCTTGTGAATGAGTTCATGAGATATACATGTTAAAGGTGTTTGCGATCTACAGCTAAAAAAGATGATTGGTACTTATTTCATTCTCTGCAAACAAGATATGACTTATCTACAAACGCTTTCAGAATTGGAAAAGGTCTTTAAGACTGGTTATATATTGTTTTGCTCCAAATCAAGGTACTTTGCTCTCTGCATTCTGCAAAGAGCTATAGGGGTTACAGGACTGCCTGGGAGTTCTTACCACCCATATGCCCTTATGGAAATGACTCCAGGACAGAGCCATCCCATAAAATTGTCCAGAAGTTCAGCCCCAACTCACCTCTGTCCTTAACAAAAAGTTACTCAGAGTTCAGTTTACACTGCTTCTTCAACACTACTAGCATCCTCAATTATTAATTTCTCTACCACACAAATGTGCTGAAGCAGAGTATTATTCCATCTGCTGAATAAGCCAAACAAATTAGCTAAGCTTAATGCTTTCCCCAGCCTTTTTAGTCTTGCCACCAGCTTTTGCAGCAGAAGGGCTCCAAAACACAGATGTGCACACTGTTGGCTGAATAATTCAGCATATTATTAATTTGGCTTTTGCTTCCTTAATTTTCTTGCAAACAGTAAAATCAACCATGTTTATGTATTCTGTCAGCTGACTACTTCCTTAGGTATGTGTTGTGCATATGCACAGAAAGCTTATTTCTGTCACGATGAGACTTTCAGACTCAATGTAGTACTATAATACAACATAAAATTATGGATTAGACTATCATAACTGGTTTTAGGAATAGAATTTGCTGAGGAGCAACAATATCTGAAAGGCTGGGCTCAAAGGGAATTTCTATTTGTAGTAATAGGATTCACAGGTCTGGCTACCACCATGTTTTTCTTTTATTCCTTGTTTATCCAACCACTTTCAGCTGGGTAGATTCACCACTGGTGCTGAGTTTCTGTTTCAGAGGGGTTACTTACTAAGACACAGGGCAGGAATCCAGGAGATCTGGGCCCAGTCTGTGAACCCACCCCCTCTAGAAAGGCAAATGTTTTCTTTTGTCCCAGTTGCACTTTGGCAATGAGATGTATTATTCTACCTTATTATTGACATTATAGATTTAGGTACAGACTCTTGTCACCTGTTTAAATCCTGCTTAGCACTGTGCAACCTTGAACATACATGGATGCCCCCATCCCAGGTACTTGTCTAATGCAAACAGTTGTCTGTAATAATGAGGGATTCAAATGGCTCTCAGAACAGCTGGAAATATTGAGTGCTTTATGATTTTGCACCAAAACCATCTAACACCATGTAAATTACTTTATACATTCATCCAAATTTCTGTAGGTCTGCATTCTACCCAAAAGTTCATTAACCATTAAGTGACAGTGTCCCTTTAACTTGCTGCTTATCCTCAAACATGCATCCAAATGTAGTTTCATCATTGTTTGGTGGTGACAAGGATATAGAATCATTAAGGTTGGAAAAGATCTCTGAGATCATCTAGGCCAACCGTCAACCCAAAACACCATGTCTACTAAAGCATGTCCTGGAGTGTCACTTCCACACATTTTTTTAACACCTCCAGGGATGGTGACTCCAGCACCTCCCTGGGCAGCCCTGGTGAAACATAAGGCACCTTCTGATATCAGTTTTCAGTAACAGCGCCCTGCTGGGCAGAGGAGTCCATCGCTGAAGAAATCTGTTTGGATCCCAAAGTGGCAGCTGGCCAGGGTTAATGGCAGTGAGGAGATTTAACACCTCCAGGGATGGTGACTGAAAGAGTGAATTGAAATGAATTGAAAAGACCTGGGATATTTTTAGTCATGGTGGGGACCAATGTCTTTGAGATAAATGGCAGTGAACTGCTGGAAAGATGCTGGCTCTTTGTGGAAACACTACTCGCCCTTTTAAATAGCAGCAGAATAGTGACTGGTTCTAACTCAGTATAAATGATGCATTTACAACCTAGGCATATTAAGAGTTGGCACTAAATGAAGTAGCAGAGATTGGAAATTCTGTCTTCAGAGCTAGCCATCTGGATAATTAAATATGTTCTCTTTCTTATGGATTGTTCTTTCACGTGCTTATTAATTTGCATAATTTGCTGTGGTTCCCTGATACTGTCAATAGCATTATGATAACCTGATATTTCTATTAGCAGCAAGGAAACAAGGTACAAAATTATTTTCTTCACCAATCATAGTAGAGATCTAAGTAATACTTATTTCTCAGCTAACTGTTTACTTGGCTTTGAAAGTAGTCTCCTAAACGTCAAGATATGATCATAGGCTTTGTATTCCTGTTCAGATTTTCAGACTGCTTTCTGTATAAATCCATTCTTTTCTCACTTCCCCCTGCCAGCCTACCCATCCTTTTTGCTTTTGTGTTCATCTGTTGAGTGCTTTCTTGTTATTCAGATTATGAGCTGTCTAGGCATGGACTGTTGTTTCTGTCAATAAGTGTACAGAATTTAGATAAAACAGCGTTCATCTCTGACAGTAGATTCTTTGCGCTATACTACTACCATTAATCCTACTGTGAATAATAAGCCTAGATTCAAAAAATGCAGTGACATATATTTCCTGTGAGTAAGTTTTCAAAAAGAGACTGAAATGGAAACAATTGAAATCCTTATTTTTTTAACAAAAAGAAGAAAAGAATGGCAACAAAAGATTTTAAAAGTTTATAAATACTTTGAAGTGGAGCATGATAAACAGCTATGCATAATAAGATCTGTGTATGTCTTTGGCAGAAAAAATCAAAAGGAAAATACTGCTGTTGTCCAAATCATATGACTTCAGATCAAATATCTGTCTAAGACTATTCATATATCAGAATGAAGCTTAATGTGTCTTTTTGAAGCGTCACATGCATAAAAAGACAATTCAAAATGTGTTATATGTCACTGAATTTGAGTAGTTCGAAAAAGGAATATGAATGATGGTCCACAAACAGCAGCATGCTGTTAGCTAGCAACAGCGTAGCTTGGAGTTGAGGGCCTTTAACAAAAGGGACTGCTTTATTCTCAGGGTGTCACCTTGAGTCTCAGAGAAAAACAGGGCAGCTTTGGGCTGACCTCCCATCTCCTAAGTGCCGTGGTCCCCAGGGCCACCAACCGCTGCAACTTTCTATCCACAGAATGAAAGATCTCCCACACAAAGCAGTCTGCAGGGAGTCAGACATGGTTGCTTTGAATTGCAGACAACACAAAAGACAGTAAACTACTGAGGATTAGCAGTAATCTGTTCAGTTTAAATGGCGCTTGGCAGTTGTGGAGAACTCCTACTGCCAGCTCTGATATTTTTCACTCCTGTAACAGATTCTTAGAGAGGATCCTCATGTATATCAGCTTCCAAAGATGCTGGGTTAATGAACTCTTGATATTTAGAGTGCATGACACAGCTATTGAACCCCATTCATTGCACAGCAAGGAAATCTGAGGCTTCAGATATATGACATCTAATCAATTAAGTACAACTCATTCTTACTAATCATAGAATCATTTAGGTTGGAAAAGACCCTTCAGATCATTGATTCCAACTGTAAACCTAATACTGCCAAGTCTACCCCTAAACGGTGTCTCTAAGTGCCACTTCTACACGTCTTCTAAATACCTCCAGGCACGGTGACTCAACCACTTACCTGGGCAGCCTGTTCCAGTGCTTGGTAACCCTTTCAGTAAAGAAATTTTTGCTAATATCCAATCTAAACCTCCCCTGGTGCAACTTGAGGCCATTTCCCCTTGTCCTACCACTTGCTACTTGGGAAAAGAGACTGACGCCCACCTTGCTACAACCTCCTTTCAGGTAGTTGTAGAGAGCAAGAAGGTCTCTCGTCAGCTTCCCTTTCTTCAGACTAAAGAACCCAAGTTCCCTCAGCTGCTTTTCATAAAATTTGTTCTCTAGACCCTTCACCAGCTTCATAGCTCTTCTTTGGATGTGCTCCAGCACCTCAATGTCCTTCTTGTAGTGAGGGGCCCAACACTGAACACAGTATTCGAGGTGCGGCCTCACCAGTGCCGAGTACAGGGGCACGATCACTGCCCTACTCCTGCTGGCCACACTATTCTTGATGCAAGCCACGATGCTATTGGCCTTCTTGGCCACCTGGGCACACTGCTGGCTCATATTCAGCCACCTGTCAATGAACACCCCCAGGTTCTTTTCCCTGAGCAGCTTTCCAGCCACTCTTCCCCAAGCCCGTAGCACTGCATGGGGTTGTTGTGACCCAAGTGCAGGACCCAGCATTTGGCCTTGTTGAATCTTATACAATTGGCCTCAGCACACTGATCCAGCCTGTCCAGATCCCTCTGCAGAGCCTTCCTAATGGTGGTCATTTCAATGGTTGTTCCAAACAGTTGTTCCCAGTTTTGTGGTTTCCAGTGGTGATTTCCATGGTGCAGCAGCCTCAATTTTCAAATGAGCTCTCCAGATGTTCTTTTACATTAGGCACACTGGGCCTGAGGTGTATTTAGAGCCTTGACTGACTTGTGCCCAGCTGCAGCAAGTGCTCTTCCCAAGCAGGGTAACAAAATGCTTATATCATGTTTTCACAGAAGCTGACTTGTAGAAATGCCCCTTCTATGTCACAGTCACGAAGGATATTTGTAGCTGTTATTTTGAGAAGTGATGTTGAAAAGGAGTTGATCTGAAGCAGCCGTGTTATACATTTTAGCAGCAGCAAATGGAAGTAACCAGCACGCTCCTATGTTGCAGTGAGGCACTTAAACCAGACTTTACCTGATCTAAGTTAAACCTTATTGATCTAACAGAATTTAAGTATTTCCCAGGACAGGAAACCTTCTCTCAGGTGAGGACTCATATAAACAGCTTAGCCTCCAGTACCAACACCATGGCTATTCCTCTGATACAAATTAAAATCCAGCAACTTTGTTTAAGGATGTATAAAACGTCTGTTCCATTCAGAGAAGAAAACATATAGACCATATGGGGATTTCCCTCCTTTTGCCCATAAGGGGACTTTACAAGTATTTGGGTTGATAAGATGGTGGTATGTGAGATTGTCTTTGCGACTGTACCTGAGAACAGCATTGCTTCTGAAAAGTAGATGGTAATTATATTCCCTTACTTCTATTTCTTTTTTCCATAGGGTATTTGGAGCAGCTATCTTTCTAACGTCTACACTGAACATGTTCATCCCTTCTGCAGCAAGAGTGCATTATGGCTGTGTCATGTTTGTAAGGATACTGCAAGGTCTGGTGGAGGTAGGAGCACTTACCATTTTGGTCCTTTCTTACATCATTAGCTTTTGGAGGTTTGGCTCTAAAAATCATAAGATCTTTTGGTCAGGTTTTCTGATCAACCCACATTTTTACTTGTTGTTGATTTTTAGGACGACAGTTTTTTAAACATACCGATTTATATTTTTGAATTTACTAAAAAGGAAATAAAAAAGTTTAGGTTTCTGGTGCTACAAGTTGAGCTATTTTAGTTTCCTCGTGCCATCCACTGCATGTACTAAACAGCATTTTTACCCCAGAACACATTACCATTTAAGCGGTTATCGAAATTAGTTTGACATCTTCATACCGAAACAACAGAGCTGTTCCAGGTTTACCTAACCTTTCCTACATCATTCCATGGTGACAAACAGCTAGACAGGTTGTACAGTATCAGCAACTACTTGAAGTAGGAATGCAATGAAAACAAATCACATGATGTGTGAAATGTCTGCCAGGGCGTCACCTACCCAGCCTGCCATGGGATGTGGAGTAAGTGGGCTCCTCCACTGGAAAGAAGCAGGTTGGCCACCACATCATTCTGTGGTAAGTTGATAGACTTACACAGTTTATGTAAGTACATATTCCTATTAGACATATTTTATTCATTTGATGATTTAAGAGAGAAATGCAAACCCTCTGCCCTTTGCTGTACCAGCCCGCATACCCATTCGGCTTGTACTCTGAGTTCAGGAACCGGAGAGTGTTTTTGTTTAATATGTCACCATTTTATCATTTAAAGACAACCCTCAGAATGACTCTCATAGTAAACTAAAATGGGTCTAGAGGTGTCATAAGAGAGAAATCACAGTTTTTGTTTTTTTCATTTGCTCCATCTTTAGGGATTCCATTTATTATACGTATTGAATTGACCCTCCTAATCAAGCACACACTTAAAAAATTATTTTAAAAGGACTTGAGTACCTTAGGCTGGCTGCTCAATATACTCCAGTAGATATGATATATCTTGTTGCCAATGGCTGTTCCGTTTTACTCTGTCTTGAGTTATGATCAGGCTTGTACTTTGCTCTCTTCTCTGGGTCCCTTTCCAATGTTGACAGCTGGCCTTCTGGAAGATGGCTTCTGGGAAAATTCAGAAGACTTCGGGGAGAGGAACCCAGTGGAAAGATGGGAGAAATCAAACTGTCTCATTCCCTTTGGAATGTCTCTAGCCTCTGGCAAGGGCCTTAAACCTTGTTATGAAGCAAGGACCATGAAAAAATACTAACTTTTTACACCTTATTCTTCAAGGAAAATGCCTCTTTTTGCTTACAGCCGCAATAATGAAA
>VZTL01045392.1:0-28818 GCA_013400535.1 Scopus umbretta | reverse complement strand
TTTCTACTTTTAATTCCATCCTCTGGGTAACAATTTTTGAAAAGAAATGCCACAGGTCACTCTGTGCTGCTACAGTTTCTTGCCAGAAAAGAGTACTGTGAGTGTCACATCTGTCTGGCCCTTTCCCAGATCTAGTTTGAGCTGTCTCCTCCTCATACATTCTCCTACCTAATATCTTCAGTTTCTTCTGGTAACCCTGCAATCTTCAATTATCTTCTAATTCCAGGGAAAACTGTGAATAATATTATTTCCTTACCAGCTCCAGGTTGGATGTGGGTAAATCACTAAATGTAAGGAAGTTAAGGCATCATCCAAATTTGCTCCCTGTGTTTTTGTATCATACAAGGTTGAGATATGCAGACTGCAGAGCAGGAATGGTTCTGCTGTAATTTCAAATGTGCTGCATTGGCAGTGAAGGAAAGGTCCTGCTTGTTAATTCACTCTGTCATTTCCCATCCTCTAAGACACCCTCATCATCTGTATTTACTGTGTCCCTTCCCATTTGTAAAAGGGTAATTGGAATGGTGAGTGGATGTCTAAAAATACTTGAAGAAAAATCAGAAACAGTAGGACTTTGAAGAGTAAGCAGTTGAAAAGGTGAAAGAGAAAACAATGAAAATAAATGCAGGTGGTGGGGTAAAGCCAGCTGAAAATGAATGTCTGAGAGAGAATATTCAATAGAAAATGTAAACATCACAGGAAAAAACAGTCAGTCCATGAGCAGTGGAACTGAAAGGCTGGGGAAAATACAGCACTAAAATACAGGATAAAGGGCAAAAGGAGGAGCAAAACAAGAGAAAAAAAAAAGCAGCTTTTCATATTATGTGAATTTTATTTTTACTACAGATGACTCCAGGATTTAGTGATTATTTAGGTGTTTCCATTTTCTGTAGAAGAGCAGACCAAAAAAGAAGCCTCTCCACCCTCAGTGCTCTCCCCTTGAAATCGTAGCATTGGGTAGAGAAAGATCTATCCTGCAACTCAGCAGCCATTTTAGTGGCCACAGATCACCAATTATTGCACCTGAAAGGTGCACAGGAACAGTGCATGTTAACCAGGTTTCTGTTTTTTCTGCCTGTATTCTTGCCTGGGGCTTTGCTATTTCTGTAGGAAAAATAAATTACACAGAAACAAGGGAGAAGGGTCACTGTGAATCATTGCAGAGAAGTATTTGCTAAAGAGTAGAGCATTAAGAAATGTTCATTAACAAAGTATGTAATACTCTCAAAGCCACAAATATCTAATTTCCCAGAATAATTCAAAGCAACACTTCTTGCATGTGAAGCCACTCGTACTGTCTTGCACTGAAACCATGTGTTCAGACAGTATGAATTCTCTCTAAGGTCTTAATGGAAATTCCTTTCCAAGCACTCATCTCTTTTTACAAGTCACGTGGAAATATATTTCACCAGTATTACATATTTACCAATCAGAAACCTTGGCATAGACCACTTTTTAAATCCTTTTTTTCCCTGTCAACTTTTGCCTATTTATTCCAGCTGTTTGTTCATACCACTGATATGAACTAAACATGGTTAAACAGACTCAAGGTTGGTCTGAACAACTCCTCTGCTAGCAGCACTTGTGGGGTCATGCGGCTAGAGCCACAACAAAAGCCTCCTAGCATATTTGCAACCATCAGGATTTCTGGACACCAAGAAAGCTTCAGAAATTTGGGCCATTAGCTTCTCTGGAGCTCATCTTGTATGCTATGGGGTTAGGTGGGATTCCCCACTTCAGTGCATACAGCTTATGTCTGCACGGTGCTTTATTGTCAGTTTCAGCTTTGTGAATCCCATTTACCTACAGGCCATGGCCCTTCTAGATGCAAAATGAGACTTGTGATCCCATACCAGTGACTGTTAGTCCTTCCCACCACTCCAAGATAAATTTTTCAGTAGCCATCCCATTCTTCACGTTCACAAGAAATCATAGTGCCAGTCAGCCAGAGGCATCCCTCCAGTTCTGCCCCTGTGAGCACCTGCACTGGAGACTGGGCTTGCCTATCATAGCTGACATATTTTCTTAATCCTTTTTCTCCTCAGGGTCTTATGCAGGTGCGGTGGTTGCCATGCCACTGGCAGGTGTGCTGGTACAGTATATAGGATGGTCATCAGTCTTTTATATTTATGGTGAGTTGCTTAACATAAAGGATATCTGTGACTAGACTGGTACTGCCAGCAGTTTTGTTAAACCTGTATAACAAGTATGGATCAAAGTTGTTTTGGTGAATGAAGAGCTTGCAAAAGGGTTTTCCAATTCATTCCCTACTTATTGCAGCTTCTGAAAGCTTTTCTTTTGTAATCATCTTGTAAAATGTTTTAAAATTGTAATGACCAGGTTACAGCCCGTGGTCACCCAGTGACAGGGCTGGATGCAGTTGCAAAGGTTGCTCTGTAGCACGTTCATGTGATACATGTCCCAGAGAGCACACTGACAGCGAATGCTACAGCATATGCTGCTGATGGGGAGCCCAACGCCTCTGAAACCTGCCCTGAGACATCTGCCCCATGCTGCCCACTCTCGATAAGAACCGTGCCACCTTTACAAAGTGTTCCCATCACATGGGTACAGCCTCATGGATGATCTGTGGTGCCTTGTGCTTCCTCTGATGGTACGTGGCAGAGCTGGCTCAAACCTGGCCTTGCACATCGGCAGCCTAGTTAAGATGGGTGTTCTCTGGAGACACAAAACAAACCATAAGATTTGCCATCGCAATCTGATTGTGAAATTATTTTACACAGATTGCAACCATGTTATGACTGGTCTGCTTTTTTCCTTCCCCAGGTCCCACATAAAGGTTTGCTTCTGCCTTTTCTCTGCCCCACACGTGTCATGTGATACAAGTGACAAAATGCTTAAATGCTTTGCAAGCAGGCATACAATATACACAGAGTTAGCTATCATATTTTCTTACTTCCCTGGGCATAGTTTTTACACAGATTTTGTTTAATTGGTTCTTGAAACAAACTTCAAGGCCTGCAGATACTGAAGTGTGGCTTTATTGGTTTTTAAAACTGAGCTTTGCTTTTCCTGCCTCTCCAGGAATGTTTGGGATTGTTTGGTATATGTTCTGGCTGCTTCATGCCTATGAGAGCCCTGCTGCACATCCAACAATAACCAATGAAGAAAGGATATATATAGAAACAAGTATTGGAGAAGGAGCCAGCCTAGCTAGTGCCAGTGTAAGTAAAAAAAAGGCTTTTCTGGTTATAATTTGTGAGCACTTTACACAAGATCAGTGTATGACTGGATGAAGACTAATAGCTGCAAAAGTGCAGCAGAACTATTTGCTGTTGATGTTTAGGGCTCTTCATTTTGTGAAAACCACAGGATCAAGCTCATGCAGCTGGACAGGATGAGTTCAGCAACAAGCAAAACACATAGTGCTGTTGCAGCTTTCAGTTTATAGGGTCTCCCCAATCTAGGGAGGGGAAGGGATTGGGGAAAGAGGGGGAATCACACACTCTGATCTCCTGCTCTTGAGTGACTATCATGTTTGTTCTAAAAAATATTAATGGAAATATATAAATAAGACACTGGCTGCAGATGGTAAATTATCCAGTTGCCTTTTGAGCTCTTAGTAAGGATGATTGAAATTCTGAAAGCTTAAGGACAGGGTTTCTGCCCTGCTCACTCTGACAGCATCTCAGCTCATTGTTTTAAGATTGCTCTCCTGTCTCCGGGAGGATCCTGGAAGATCCTGGAAACTTAAAACTAAAACCTATTTTCCCATCAAACTTCTCTCCATTTCCTTAGATAACTCATTTTTGCTAGTGGTGAAAAACAAAGCTGTTTCTAGAGAAACTGTTTCTTCTTGGCTTTTACTCTAGAACATTCTGGAGCAAAATAACTCCAAACTCTTTTCTTTACATGTTTTGTGTAATGGCTTGGCTAAGAGTATAAAGTACCAGACTCTCCTTTTGGTCATGCTCCTGAAGTTTGGCTGAAGTCACTCAGGTCTTGGCTGGAGACACACACACTCATTTTAGGTCATGGTTTTCCCCTTTCTATAGAGTGTTTTTCTGCAGAGGACACTAGTACCACCACCATGTGTTCATACATGACTGCAGGCATATGGTTGCCTGTAGAAGACAACTACCATTTAAAAAAAAAAAAAAAAAGAGGAGAATGTCAATGTATATTGCCATAGTTATATATTTCAGCTTCTGATTTGAATTCCATCATAAGTGAATAGAGCTCTGAAGTGGTCTTTGTTCTTGCTGTATGGAATACTGAGGCATACATAAAAACTGAAAATGCCAAAAGCAAGTTATAGAAATTAAATCCTCTACCATAGGCTTTTTTTTGCTGAAAGAAATTAATTGGATTGAAGCAGGTGGCTGCCTGTTGCTGCGCTACTACATATTTCTTAGCTTGGATAATCCTTTTTTCACAATAATTTCAGTGGAATGTCTCAAACTGCATCACACCAAAAAGTGGGGAACAGCACAAGGTTTTCTCTAGTTGCCTTTGATTCTCTTATTGATCCTGTTATCCCAATAGCAGGATTCCAGAATTGTGTAATTTCAGTAAGTAGAGCAATAATAGTACAGTAGTCAACTTAAAAATCTTAACTATTCTGAGAAAGTTTATCTACTTGTCTTTTGCCACTAATCCAGGAGATATCTTTCACTTGCAGAGTAAGTGATTTGCAGTGTAAATCGGATGCAATGTACTGGGTAGCCCTGATACTAAAAAGATACTGGGCTTTTTACTCTGCCTTCTGCCTACTCAAAAATGCCTTCAATGTTTTTATTCTTTTTCCCCCCTAGAAATTTAGTACTCCCTGGAAGAGATTTTTCACTTCAATGCCAGTTTATGCAATCATTGTGGCAAACTTTTGCAGAAGCTGGACCTTCTATTTGCTCCTTATAAGTCAGCCTGCTTACTTCGAAGAAGTCTTTGGGTTTGCAATAAGCAAGGTAAATGTCTGAGATGAAGCAGTGACCTTCAGACAACACTGTAGGAGATGCAGAGTGCTTGAAGATCCCCAGATATCTCTGAATTCATTACAGTAGATTATTCACAGTAGTTGGGATGGCATACTTCTGGTGATCTAATAGAAATAAAAGCTTGCTAGCATCAAATTATTAGCAAAAGGAAAGAACTGAAAAGTTGTTTTGGGAAAGAGTTGATTAAAAAATATACATTGTGAAACCCACAACGTAAGTAAATAGAAATGCACATTTTGTTTAGTGCTGGCAGTTTAGCATTACTTGCCAGCTAACTTTTGTCCTCTTCTTTTTCTTTATTTTATTACTTTTTATTGACAATGAGGGGTCAAATTCTGTATGGATTGGTATTCCCTGCTACTGCCACTTCATTAAAGCCAGTATTGTTACATTCTCTCTTCAGAGCATGAATGAGGATTTCAGAATATTTGTTCCAGAGAAGTTTTCACAACCTTCCTTTTTAAAAAACATACTTGTTATATTGTAAATTATTTTCAAGCAAGTATAATCCTGAAAACTGATAACAAACAACATCATCTGTGTGGTCTGGGAGCACCTGTGTCATGGTAGCAACGACATTCTGAATGGCCAAGCGCAGCATGAAGAATGGGGCTATAAAGACAAAATAGGTTTGTTTATTCTGAACTGCCATTCATGAATGCTAGAGTTGCACCTCTGTGTACCTCACTAGTTAAAAACTAATGTAAAACTGACTCGGTGTCAATATAAGGAGGTTGCATATCCTAAAAATAAACTCAAGCTTCTCACTAAATTACTTCTTCAAAGAAAAGCTTCTAGAAAGTGACATGCTGATCACTAAAACTCCACAAAATAGTCTTTTCACATATCTGTGATAAGTACCAGAGCTAACAGAAACTGTAATAACCCTTTAGCAGAAAATTCACCAAGGGAAAGTCACACTTGATAAACTTCTATGATGAAATGACTGGCCTGGTAGAGAAGGGGAGAGCAGCAGATATTATGTACCTAGACTTCAGTAAGGCCTTTGACACCATCTCCCATAAGATTCTCATAGACAAGCTGTTGATGTATGGGCTGGTTGAACAGAAGGTGAGGTGGGATGAAAACTGGCTGAATGGCCAGGTTCAGAGAGTGGTGATCAGTAGCATGAAGTCTAGTTGGAGGCCAATAAGTAGCAGTGTACCCCAGGGGTCAATACTTCAATACTGGCTCTGATCCTGTTTGATATTTTCATTAATGATCTGGATGATGGGCAGTGTACCTTCAGCAAGCTTGCAGATGACACAAAACTGGGGGGGAGATGNGACATGGTGGTTTGGCTTTTTTTCTTGGGTTGTTTTTTTTTTTTGTGTGTTTGGTTGGGTGGTGGTTTGGTTTTTTGTTCTTTTTTTGGGGGGGTGGGGGGGAAAGGAGGGGAGGGGTTGATGGTTGGAGTAGATGATCTCAGAGGTCTTTTCCAACCTTAACAATTCTATGATTCTATGATTCTATGAAATGTGTTGACAGGAACCTCATGAAGTTCAGCAAAGGGAAGTGCAAAGTCCTGCACCTGGGGAGGAACAAGCCCATGCACCAGTGCATGCTGGAGGGTCACCCAGCTGGAAAGATTTGCAGAAAAGGACCTGGGGGTCCTGGTGGACACCAGGTTGAACATAAGCCAGCAATGTGTCTTTGTGGTAAAGAAGGCGAATAGTATCTTGTGCTGCATTAGGCAAAGTATTGCCAGCAACTAGAGGAAGGTCATCTTTCCCCTGTACACAGCACTGATGTGATATGATACAGGCTATAACTGGAGTACTGTGTCCAGTTCTGGGCTCAATAGTACAAGAGAGACATGGACATACTGGAGAGAGTCCAATGAAGGTCCTCAAAGATGATTAAAGAACTGGAACCTCTCCAGTTCCTACAAGGAAAGGCTGAGAGAGTTGGGACTGTTTAGCCCAGAGAAGAGAAGGCTCGGGGGGATCTCATCAATGTGTACAAATACCTGACAGGAAGGTGCAAAGAAGACAGAACCAGGTTCTTCTCAGTACTGCCCAGTGACAGGACCAGAGGCAATGGGCACATTTGGAAACAGAGGAGGTCCTCAGGAAACACTTTTTTTACTCTGAGGGTGACTGAGCACTTGCACAGGTTGCCAAGAGAGGTTGTGGAGTCTCCAGCCTAAGGTCACTCCATCCTAAGGTCAGCCAGGTCTTGGTTGCAGGTTGTGTTGGAGGAAAGGTCTGCAATCCTCCCACACAAGGATCCAGGATAAAAATGTGCCCAAGGTGGGGGGATGAGGGGGAGGAAGAGGTGAAGAAAAGGTATGGGTCCTGTTCTCTTCCCCTTAAATCCCAAGGGAGGACACCAGCAGTAAGCACTCATTTGTTTAATTGCAGGTTGGCCTTTTGTCAGCAGTTCCTCACATGGTCATGACAATCATTGTACCCATTGGAGGACAGCTAGCTGACTTCTTACGGAGCAGGAAGATTTTAACCACTACCACTGTAAGGAAGGTCATGAATTGTGGAGGTACTATTGGATTCTGAAAATATGATATTTTAATTGTGTGCTGCAGTTGGTGCAAATACCATAGTTTGGTCCATGTTTAATTGTAACAAGAGAAAAATTACTCTGGATTACATTTACAGCTGGTTAATCTGAAGCCTTTAGTGGAGAGCTGATGTTAAATGTCCTCATGGTATAAATCTATACTCATATGAGCACGCTTTTAAAAAGGGAGGAGGCAAGAAGTCTAGTTAATAATTAGAAGGGTGATAGGGACTGGCCCAGAAAATTAGTGTGATCAAATAGGCTTCATCCTGCAAATTTGTACAGACAAAGGTAACCATGTAAAGTGCTGCTGGAGAGATCCTTGACCAGTGGATACAGCCTTGCAATAACTGGCCATGTTCCCATGTGCTACTTCCAGCAGGACCCACTGGCAAGTTTAGGCTGGAAGGATTGTGTTAAAAAAAAAGGCCGGGGACAGACAGACTCATTTTTACTCAGCACAAAATACTTTGTTTCCAGTTCAGTCACTGAACTGAAAAATCAATGACATCTACATGTAAGGAAGACACTAAATTAGAGCAAAAATTTCAAGCCAGATAGCCTGTGGAGTCGCTCTCTTCTGCCAGTTCCTGGCTTACATTATTTATGGATGGCACAGGCTGCCTGAAATAGAGAAGCCTGAAGTCAGAGATGCCATGCAGCTTGGCTACACATCTTCACAAAGGGTTCTCAAAGTCATTGTGTTTTCAGGGCGTGTTTTCTGTGTCATTCAAAAAAAATAAACAGAAGGATTGCAATGTTACATACTAGGAAATGTTAATTTGCAGTAATGGCAGAGACTGGAAGTTCCCTGTGATACTCAGGGCTGTCCTATTGTGCTGGTGGCACACTTGTCTGAAAAAATGCTCTTTTGCTCCATCTGTCAAGAACATTTCAAATCACTACAACCATGAGAAACTGAAGGCAAGAATTATTTTTCTCCTTTCTGTACCACATTTGTGTGTTTGTGAATTTTTCAATGCTTTGCATAGAGTCCCTCTCTCATTGTTTCCCTGTACTGCTCAGTGAGTTAATGTCACCAATTGCTTCGGTCATTTACACAGCAATGAGGAGAAAACAGTATATTCTCAAACAATAAATATTCAAATATTTCTGTGAATCCATAAAGCTGCCAACTATCCTCAAGAATAGCTTTAAGATACAAAATAATTTTGTCCATTTTAAGTTGGTATTCTGACCAGACCTTGTTGGTATCTCTGTGACCAATAGTAATTCAAATGTAATTTATTCCCATGTGTTTCATTTGAAGGCTTTGGGATGGAAGCAACCTTGCTTTTGGTGGTTGGTTATTCTCATACAAAAGGTGTGGCTATTTCATTTCTGGTGTTAGCAGTAGGCTTCAGTGGCTTTGCAATTTCAGGTAAGAATTAATCTTATTGGCTTTACTATTAGTGATAAAAGTGGTGTTATTATCCTCACTGTTGTTACTGTCATAATTTCTATTCTGTTTGCTTTTAATGTGGCTGCTTATGGGGTAATCCCTATTTCTTCCCATATCAGAAATAATTTACTTCAGTATCTGTGAAATGTGTTGCACATAGGACATGAAGCTTTGAAAGAACCTGTTCTTTATTGATTCTAGTTTACAACAGCTTTGTGCTGTTATTTTCTAATATACTTTTACAGTGTCAGCCACATTTTCTTCTTGCATAAACAGTATCCCTAAAAGGGGAGAGAGAGAGAATTACTCTGGAATGAATAGTTGCTCAAAGGCTATCAGTTGCAACCCCGCTCCCAGCCTTAGCTGCCAGTTTCTGCTTTCTAGGTCAGTCCTCTCTCTGTTGTGTCCTATAACCGGCCCTTCTCCAGAACAGCTGTTTCTAACACTTCCATGGATCTCACCAGTCTCCGAGTGATTTTTGTAGCTCCATCAGTACCATTGTTATAAAAAAACCCCCTTTGTTATGAAGATGGAAGGCCATCAGCTAGCAGACTGCCAGGCAGATGGACTTACTGAGCAAAATTGTCCAGCAAAGTAACTGCTGGTCTTCAGTTGTTTCAGGGTTATGCAGACAAGAAGTAGTTGTGCTACTCAGTTATGAGGTGCTTTCATAGCAGGCCATTTCTATCAATCAATTTTTATTGCAGGATTTTCCCAGTACTCAACCTTTTACTGTATTTAATCCCATGGACTTGGAATTGATCATCCTTTCTTGTGATCATCCATAGCTAATATGACTAATTTTCATTACCTAAAGCAAGATAATTATCTGAGCTGATTTTTCCTATTGGCTTTTATTTCTTAAGAAATTATGTACCCAGAAGATAGGCTACAGTAAGGGTAATTATTTTTCCTACTGGTTTATATTCTGTTTTTTTATCACATTGTTAAGCTGCTACTTATAGTACCAGAAAATGTGTATTAAAAACCAGTACTACCTAAATAAAACGATATCATACATTTGAGAACCATGAGGCATTCATTCCTTAATTAAAAATGTTTGCTGAGTGCATTGTTTCAGCATGAGAAGATGGGAAGCACAGATATTTTAAACGAGGCCAAAAAACCCCTGTATTTTCTATACAACATGATCCTCATATATGGGGGAAAAAAGAGGTTTTTGAAAAAGAATAAAGAGTTGCAACACATTTTCCATCTTTATCACCAAGAAAATACTACCCTCCCTTCTCATATATATGGTAATGGGGTTTCCTGCCTTTTTCAGGCTTCTTCAGCTGGAACGGCTCTGGAAAGCCCTGTTGGCCTGATAGCACAAAGCTGGAGAGTTGACCGTTGTCTCTCATTTGTTGTAGGATTCAACGTGAATCACTTGGACATAGCCCCACGTTATGCCAGCATTCTGATGGGGATCTCCAATGGTGTGGGGACGCTGTCAGGCATGGTGTGCCCGCTCATTGTTGGTGCAATGACGAAACATAAGGTAACATTTCTCCATGTTTTCTAGGAAAAGGATTAGGTAATGCAACAAAAATTAAGACATTTCAAAGCTTCCTGGGAACTCCATTTCATCATCGACCTCTGCAGCTGTTTTCTGTTGTTGTTTGTTTTAAACATTCACTTTTACAATATCACAGGAGCCAGATTCTCAGCTATTATAAACTAATTATCTGTGTAGGGAGATATTATTCTGTACCACCTGAGGCTCGGTCTCTGCAATATCTCCATACTACTGGGTAATGCTTATAGAACTTGGGAAACTCCTCTACAACGCATCCCTGGTAGGGTTCCTAAGCAATCACTGATATACAATAAGATTACCTCAGTTGTTAGAGAAATCCCTGCATTTCTGAATCTATGAATATTTCACATGCAAGAGAGAAACTTGTGTGGGAAAAAAAAATAAAAATCCCATGTTTTCTTTTATTAGCCATTGTTACATTAAAAAAAAAATCTTCACAATGACTCCCATAAATTGTTCTATCTGTAAAATCAGGAATCAAACAGTGATCACAGCAATTGTTCAATATGTGCTAATCGTGGTTTAATTCAGAGAGTAATATTTCTTTTCACTGCAAACTTAATGAGACCTGCACCATTCTTTCAGACCCGGGAAGAATGGCAAAATGTATTTCTGATCGCAGCCCTGGTGCATTACAGTGGAGTGATATTCTACGCTATTTTTGCTTCTGGGGAGAAGCAGGAATGGGCTGACCCTGAAAACCTCAATGAAGAGAAATGTGGCATAATTGATCAGGATGAACTAGCTGAAGAAACAGAGATGAACAATGAAACTTTTGTAAGTCCAAAGAAAATGTATGGTGCTACCAGTCAAAATAGTGAAGTACAGAGAAGGGAATGGAGAAAGCAAAAGCAAGTGACTCAAGACATGGAAGAACAGACTTCTTACCATTATGAAAAAGGAAATTTTCAAGATTTGTCATAATACTTGAAATTGTAAGGTTTGTATAGCAGCTACTCCCATCCCCCCTTCTGCCTAGCTTCCCCAAATCACCTGGTATCCATATTTATTTTCTTATTCAACTGTGTAGCATCTGGCCATGTGGCTAGATACAATGGGTGGTAGATTCCCTTCTAATAGTGTGGAAGAGGGCTAACACCAATGGGACTGGGAGAAGTGATACTAAATCTTTTTTCAGCCATTGTATCCCCTTGGAATGAGCTCCTGCACCCGTTAGGAGATGACCAGACCTAGCAGGGCTCCTGCCAGGTGCAAGCCTATGACTCCTATAAGCAAGGAGTGCCCTCATCTTATCGCCTGAACAAAGAAAGGACAAGGTCGTATCAGGTGGTGGATCCACAGTGAATATATGTAATTACTGGGACTCCACTGGCATGAAAGTTTGCCCTGAGTGGCCCTGCTTTGCCTTTTTAGGATTCCTGTAGGTTGGCATTTGAGCTGCTTAACCCATGTCAAACTGCAAGCTCATGCTGAAAGACAAGAAGTTTTATGGCAGTAGGCTGTAATTAATTACTAACGGTCACTCAACAACAGGAAGAGGAACATATAGCAGAGGTGGCACAGTATTGCTTCAACAGTTCCTTCAAATTCATTGACAGTCTGCTTTATATGCATAGCCCACAGAGTCTGGAAAAGACAATAAAATGGATACTTGTGAGATTTCTCCCCCTCCAAAGATTTTGTGCTGGCATGAAATAATTTTGAATACGAAATCATCGTTAGTGATGCAATATTGTTAATCCTTATGAAAGGAAATCTTAGTCCTGTTTGGATTAGGTTTCTCACTCAATTCGTTGTTGTGAAGTAATTTAAATATATTTTTCTAGTATTATACTGATAGAGTTCTGGCCTCAACCCCAACAGTCCTCATTTAGGTGAATGAACTTACTTATACGAGTAAAGTCTTTAATTCTGGATCTGTAACTTTTCAATGCCTCAGTCTTGCTGTTGCTACAAATGAAGTACTGTACCATTTGAGCGTTAACAGAGTAGCTATGTATGAAAGTAATTTTCTTTTATCGTTGGTATATGTTTGACAGTATAAAGTGGCTTTAGCCTTTTTCTACCATTTTTAGAACCAACCAGTGGAGCATGCTGTATCATCTTAAGCAGTTAGCTGCAACTCAGAGACTCATTGTGGCATTAATACTCTTTTCAGAATGGAGAATTTCAGTCAGCTGTGATTTAATTTGTCTTTCATTATGATGACTGCCTCATTAAATTAAATTAAATTAAGTGAAAGCTATCCTGTCTAGCCTACGATGTCCTTTGTGATGTTTCAGTATTATTGTTCTCATGTACCATATATAGCCACTGTGATGCACATGAGATTTGAACATCTCTAATATGCATTTTGCTATTGCAGTGTTGAAGTGCAATTGAATACCATGAGTGGAATTACGCTTGTACATTCATTTGAATCCATGGATGATTTATCTTCCCTACAAATGTAATTAAACAGGGAGACCAGGAAGTTAGCTGTTTCTCTTTTCATGTCTCTGGTTCCTTTTCTACCCATCAAAATCCAAACTACAACTATATGGGATGAGAAGTAAACTAAGGTGAATGGATGCATGCCTGATTTGACTCCAGTGAGGAATTTTTAATTGGTATCAGCAGATAATTTAATGATATGGATATTGTTACGGTACAGCTCAATCCTACTTTGCACAATGCAGTTTATTAATAAGACACTAAAAAATAATATGGCTCTATTCTATTAGGACAGAAAAGAGTATTTTTTCACAATTCATAAATTCAGTTTAGAATAGGGTTGCTTATTTCACTACTGATTTCACTACTGATGTTTAGAACAGGCATAAGAAAATATCTTCTTTCTTGCAGGTTACAGTCAACATTTGGGGATTTAAGTGGCAGGAGCTTGAGCAAATTTTCTCACCAGTCTATGAGAAAAAGCTGGAGCAGCTGCTGTCAAACTGTTTTGTAACATCCACCACATCTTATGAAAGAGAGAGGGCCACTTCTTTGCACATGCGCAAGCCAAACAGCTTCCTTCTCCCTCTCCAACCACGTAGCATGCATATAGTTACTACCGGAACTCTTAATAAGGAAAATAGTATTATTAAAGGATTTAATATAAGAATCTGTGTAAGTGTAATCTGATAGAGAGGAAACAGTGAGACAATCAGCTGGCCTTAGTGAAGAGAAGACCAGACAATGGACTATTCTAGAAACAGTAATGTTTTCTGAGAAGCAGCATCATTTTTCTGGTAAAGATAAAGGGTAAATTTCATGTCTCCCTAAGAGGAACACAAAGGGAGTGAATGTTGTTGTTATGACAAAGAATTACAAACAGCCCAAAAGTTTGGGAATTGGACAGCCGGCACATGAGGGTTTGGCTGTCTCTGTGGTGAGTCTAGCTGTTATTCTTTACTGTTACAGGTACGTGCCACAGCTGTCACAAGTGGCACATGATACAGTGAGGAGCTCAGTTTAGCATGTTCATTTTGTATTTGCAGACTGCACTGATTTAGTTCAGTGGAAGTTTGACTTCAATGGACATTTGAGCATTATTTAATGCCCTGAAAGAAATAGTCTAAAAACATTTGGACAAACTTTTACATTTAAGTAAGCATTTTCTTTCTTTTCTAAAAGAAAAAACTGCTTCCAGATGCAGAATATCATCTCTGACAAAATGAAGTTATACACAGACCACAATGCTTTTGCAGGCAATCACACTCATATGTTAAGGCTGTCTTTTCTCCCTTTCCTTTTCATCTGTTAAAAAAATGTTCAGGTGCATTGCATGAAGTGTAAATATCAGCACTCGTTGGAAGTTAGTTTAATTTCCCAGAAGTCTTTTACTTAATCAACTCTTTGAGATCTACACAGTGGCTTCCACTATACTCTATGACCAAGAATAAAGCCAACTTATTGGGATCAAAGAGGCTTTGTAACTCCAGTTTTGCTGGACGTCTGTATCTGCAACCTGCTCCAACAGCCTTCTCTTGTGGGACCTGAGAGAGCACAATCACTGAGAGCATTTCTGCTAAAACTGTCTTCTTAAAATATGTTAGAATTTGGAACATTTAAACAATCAGGCAAACAGCTGGCATATCCCAACCTGACTCCAAAAGAGTCATGGCTATAATGCTAGTGGATACAAAAAACTCAAATTATGTTTTCTAAGGAGAAATATTAGCTTGTTTAAGCTTCATTTATTGCATTATTTGCATATTTTTCTGTCACCATGTCCAAAGTAACATTTACATATTTCCAAATATAATACAGTGTTCATACACTCAGAGTTTGATTTGAAAACAGCTTTCTGACAGCAGAAGGAAGCAAAATTTGGTTTGTATTGGAAAAGAGATCTTAAGTAAGCTAGAGGAAGAGTCAGCTCTCCATAATGGGAAATGGTAGGATAGGCCAAGGAATATGAATATAAGTCTGAGAAGAGAAAAAAAGTAGGACGGTAAGTCCTAGGTATATGTTGTTCAGTGTTGTTCAGTGTTGTTATCCACTGATCTTTCTTGACAAAGAAAGCTGCAGCTTTTATTTCTTTGAAACCACATGTTTTCCAGGTACTACTAGCAGAAGTTTATTGGTAATTAATACTACTCTCATATTTATGTAAGAGTTAAACAAAATGTTCCTTGTAGTAAGAAAGGAAAAAAATAATTACAGAAACCATGAAAATTCACCTGAATAAAAAACTTATCCAGGGAAATAATCACTTGATCCAAAAGAATGTACAGATTTTTGGGTAAAAAATATAATAAGGGCATCCAGATGTTAACAAAGTGCCAGGAGGAGTCTCATGTGTGTAACATAATTAATTTGAAAGTAGCAAGGCAAAAATTAATTCAAGGTCATGCAAAATGTGTCATGGCTTCACATGCCTATTTCCAACTGACTCCTGTTTTCAGACAGTTACAGAGATCTTTAAGTTTAGTCATTATTTTAAGGATTTTTAAGGACAATTTTATAAAAAAACAGATTTCTTATCTTGTTTTTCTTCCCATTTTCATTTAAAGATGTTAATTTGAGAGTGCTATTTAATTATTCATATTTTAAGAAAGAGGAGTGAGTAGTTCTTGTGGTTAAAAGAACAGAAAGGGGAAAAGAGAAAAAAGGAAAGCAAGTTGTAGCTAAGAGCTAAGGCAGCCAGAGGGCTGAGGAAGAATGAGAAATCACCTTCCAAATCCTGGAAACAGAACCTGGAGTTTTCTAGATATTTGAGTTAAAAGCCTAAAGGATGGTTCAAGACTTGGTATTCGGCATCATCCCAATGTTCAGGGAGTTCACTCAGGTCTCATTTTAAAGCTTAACTCTAATGAAATCAGGAATAAATAAATGGAGAGATTAAAACCTCCTCATTCTTATGTCATCCAAATGCTTATGCTGGATTAGATAACGCTACTAGTGAGATGACACTACAAACACTACTGCAGCTCTGTATGCACATGCAGAAGAGAGTCTGGTAGGCTTCTTTCTAAAAATGCTTTTAATTACTCACATACTGATATCAGTAATTTCTTAACTTCCATTTGATAACAATGTTTAGCTGTGACAGGAAAAATTGTCCCTTTTTTATCTCTGTCTTTTTTGGTTTTAGTGTTTATACAGCTTAGCATTTTTACAGCCCTTCTATATGCAAAGTTACATAAGCAAAGAAAGAAATTTATGTAAGAAATGTAGTAAGACTGTACTTCTTCATGCTCAACTATCTCTAAAATAACATAATAAGAGCCAACACATTTTTCCCCAAGAGCATACCATTTTGATATTTTAAGTCTCCATCATAATAAAAGCTTGACCTATTTAACTTGTTTCCCTCCTCATTTAATTAGCGTAGTGGATACCTGCAGCAGCCAACAGACTAGATTTGTTTATGTATAACTGCATTTATCTGTTCAATAAATTCAGGGCTCAGACTCCTGTTGTACAAACTTTTGGCATCTACTTGGCTCATTGTTTTAGGCTTAATTCTACCTGCACAACAAACTCAGAGCTCCTTGGAGCAGGTCATGGCTGTTTTGTTAAATATGTGTTAGGAAAGCACTGGAACTCATGAAAAATAAATCTCTGTTGGCTCAGAGCTGTGGTTGCTCAGAGATGTCTCACGAATCTTTGGGGCACCAACCTCAGGAAGACAACAATTTTTGTAAACCAGGAAATATTTAAGGTACCCAATAAAGACAGCTCTGCTCTCAGGACCTGGCAATCATCACCAGAAGCACCATGCCAGGTGCTTTCTCTTGGCTGGGCATAGCTGTAATGAACAGCAAGGGAGAAGTTGGAGAAACTTACTGATGCCTTGATTAAGACAAGGGGAATGGGACTTGCTCTTGTTTTAAGGAGGGGACTTTGATCCCATCTGCTTGTTCCCTGCCCCCTCCCCATGCATGTAATCAAAAGAAAGATGTCTGTATGTTCTGAGAGAACCAGTCTATTCCCTGACAGTGATCAGTTCTGTAGTTTGTGCTGGTAGAAATCTGCAGGAGGATGGAAGTGGATTATGGGTCCCTGCTGATTCATGGTGGGCGAGGAAAAATCATAGTACTAATGTGCAACTTGAATTTAGACGTGAAAGACATCAGCGTTAAGGACAAAAACAAGTGAAGGACAATCAGCCTGAGTGGGTGTAATGTTACTGTGTGGAATAACAGTACTGTATGGGGGAGGCACATGCAGGTGGAAGTCACCCCAGCAGGTAGGTTTTACCTCAGCAAGGGAATGCAGTATCCTCTGTCCTGCACTGTTCACTCCCATTTGCCTTTGCTCTGTCCTGGCTGCAGGTTTACCTGTTACAGTGCTTTGGGCATAGTACAGAAAAGGGCTACAGTTGTACTGGACCTAATCTTTACACTTTATTTTCTTGTTTTCACATGTGGCATCTCCTGACCCTTGCTAACTCATGGAATGGTACATGAGACCCCAGGTCAACACAGAGTCAATAATAACAAGGGTTTGTTTTTTAGCAAATTCCCGATTTTTTTTTTTTCCAGAAAGAGGGACATTTTGGGCCGAGGTTCCTGCTTGCAGCAGCAGCCGCAGCAGCCAGGCCATGGCAGGTAGCTGAGGTGTTACCCTGGTTGGCCAAAGGTCAAGGCCACGCTGGCCTGCTCTGCACCCTCTGTCCTGCCAGAGCACAAGGGGGAACGTCACGCCTGGACAGAGCTAGAGGGCAAAGTTGCTGACAAAGCTGGAAGGGAAACTACAGGCAGGATCTCTGTCTCCTACCCTTGCTGGCTGCATCAGTTACGGGAACTGTCAAAGCATGAGAAGCAGATGGTGTTTCTAAGTCGTTTTCTGCATCCCTCATCCACATTTTTACTATTTCCAAGCAACCACTTCTATCCCAATTTCATTAAAAGCTGTGAGCAGCTTAAAATGCCCCTTGGTGACTGGCACCCTCTGCTGTTGTGTTTGCTTATGACAAGGAGCTGCCCACAGCTAATTCCTTCTGTCTCCCAAGCTGCATCCAGAGCCGAGTGCCCATTCTCCCCAGTGTTCCCAGTCCATCCCTCCTTCAGCACTCTTGAGCTGTACCTTTGGCCCATACACCCCTCTGCACCTAGCCCCATCCACATGTGGAGCGGGAGGACATATTTTTATCGCTGCTATTCAGGAGCTTGAATTACTTCAGCTGGCTCTGGTAGCTCTTCTCCTCCTTAACACTGCAGGGTCCTCACAAATTGCAGCATGTATAAGGCAGGGGTGAGGGAAGGCCCAAAGCCCACTAACCGGCTGGCTCTCTCATGCTATGGCTCAGGCAGAAGGATTATCTAGCAATATTGTCCTTGGGCAATTTTATGTCTTTCAGAGAAGATACAGCATTGACTCACGCCAATTATTGGGAAAGACTTCCCCAAAGTTTAAGAAAAGAATTTGCTGCTTCATAAAAGCATATAGGCGAAGTTTGCTAACAGGTTGTTCTCTGGCTTGCGTCAATGGTTGGGATTGGTTTTAGAGGACATGGGCATATCTTAGTTTGAAAAAATCACAGGATGTTTCCTTGAGCCACCAAATCGCTGCAACAGCTGAAGGGCAGCAAACCCTCCAACCTAGCACACCACACATGCAGATTTCCTCATCGGGAATGGTTGGTACAAATCCTTCTAGGGAGTATAGCTTTTTCTTCAGTAATATTTTTGTTAGTGCTTCCCCCAAGAAATTATGAAATAGCTAAAGATGAGCAAATGAAATCTGTCAAACTTGTACAGAGATTGAGTTTCTGCACCTGGTGTGCCCACATTTTAATTTATTTTGTGAAGCTACATTTTCTTTGGGGAGCTGGATTTCTGTAGCTAGTGCCTTAGTAAAAGGTGCCCAGGTTAATTTGGTTACTTCACAACACATCACTTCTTACAGCATCACAGAATAGTTGAGGTTGGAAGGGACCTCTGGACATTATCTAGTCCAAATCCTGCTCAAAGCAAGGTCAGCTAGAGCCAGTTGTCCAGGACTATGTCCAGCTGGGTTTTGAATATCTCCAAACGTGGAGACTCTGCAGCCTCTCTGGGCAACCTGGTCCAGTGTTTGACCACTCTCACAGTGAAAAAGGTGCAATATTTGAAGTTCCCTTTGTTGAAGTTCATGAAATTCCTGTTGGGCCTTTTCTCCCACCTGCCAAGGCCACTCCGAATGGCAGTACAACCATCTGGTGTATCATCCACTTCTCCCAGCTATGTATCATCTGCAAAGCTGTTGAGGGTGCACTCTGTCCCATCATGCAGGTTAATGAAGAAACATTGGTCCCAGTATTGATCCCTGGGATACACCACAGATTACTGCCTCCAGCTGGGCTTCATGCTGCTGATCCCAAACCTTTGAGATCAACAGTCTAGTCAGTTTTAAATCCACCTCACTGTGTACTTATACAGTTTGTAGTTCATTTTGTCAATGATGTTGTTATGAGAGACGGTGCTGAAAGCCTTGATAAGTCCAGCTCTCCCCTCTTCATTGAGGCAGTCTTCTTATTGTAGAATGTGCTTGTCCAATCAATTTAGATGTTCCCTAAGTTGATTCTCCTCCATGCAGGGTAAGTCTTTCTTGCTCTGGACTTTCATACTGGCCTGGGACTTTCACAGGGACCTGGGATTCCTGGAGGTTGGTCTCACCAGTGAAGACTGAGGCAAAGAAGGCATGAAACACCTTGGCTTTCTCCATGTCTGTATTCCTCCTGGGACACCTGACACTGCTTTCACCACCTGTATGCTTCTTTTCTGTGTTTGATTTTAGTTAGGAGTTCCTTGTTCATCCATGTGCACTTCCTGATGCCTTTGCTTGACTTCCTGCTTTTCAGGATGGACTGTTCTTTAGCTTGGAGGAGTCGCTTTTTGAATGCTAACCAGCTATTCTGGACTTCTCTCCAGGTCCGTATTTCATGAGATTCTTCCAAGCAAGTTCTTAACAGGCCAAAGTATGATCTCCTGGTGCAGGGTTATGATCCTGGTTTTTGCCCTGTTTCTGCCTCTTCAGATCTTAAACTTCACTATTCCATTGTCACTGCAGCCAAAGCTTCCCATGACCTTCATGCTCCCAAGAAGTTCTTCCTTGTTTTAAAGAATCAGGTCCAGCAGATCATGTCCTTTCTTCAGTTCCTCAATCACTTGTTATCAGTTATAATCAGTTATCAGTTATCAACAATGCACTCCAGAAACTATCTGGATTGCTTGTCCCTGCTGCATTGTCCCTCCAGTAGGTGCTGGGGTAGTTAAAGTCGCTCATAAGGTCCACAGGCTGCACACATGAGACTTCTTCCGGTTGTCCGAAGGTCTCGTCTACTTCTCCCTCTTCAGACAGTCTGTAAGAGATACCCACCACAACATTGCCCTCATTGGTCTATCTCTAAGCTCTCAGCTGGCTCAACCTCCATCCCAAGGCAGAGCTCTGTGCATGCCTGCTGCTTTCGTGTACATGACAATTCCACCTCCTTGCTGACCTGGTCTGTCCTTCCTAAAAAGCCTTTATCCATCCAAGTCAGCACTCCAGTAACATGAGCTATACCACTATGTCTCCTTGACCCCAATAAGATCAGAACCCTGCAAATTAGGAAGCAGCTAATTTTCATCAGGAAGTGAGCGAGTATCCACCATCTAAGCAAAAAATGGATTGATCTCAAATTTTTAATGAATTTCTAAAACTCTGGACTAGGAAGTAGATCACTAAAATACTGTTAAATTGTGATATTAAGTGGAGGGATCAAGAGTGGGTACAGGAAAACAGTGCTTCTTCACACCTAGCCTTGAAGTAATCCAAGGTCAGGTGTAAAGTCAGTCAAGGACTCTTTTCATTTTAGGACCTGCTGGCTGACATTTCTGTTACAGAAATCATGAAGTCTCTGCCCACTTTTACCAGCAATCTCAAAAAAGAGAAGAACTGTATCTAGGCCATTATAGATCAAGCTTCTCCACTTGAAGAAATGAGCAGTATATTTACAGAACAAAGATTTATCACATTCAAGAAGCCTAAAGTATTTGGTTAATTACAGTTAAATTCCTGGAATAAATTGACAATATCCAAACAAGTCTTTATCAGCTTCTTTGCAATACAGTCTGTTTTACTGGCATGCTGTTCAAAGGTTTCTGTTGCAACTCATATTTAGGAGAGTTACGTAAAACTTGATGTAGGAATGAGTGACAAAGGTTTTATTTATTTCATATTATTATCTGTTGACTTTTAAAGACCTAAGTAACAAGACAGGTTAAGCAATAAGTCAATGATTAAACTGATAGAGTGAGTATCAACTATGCTAGTTTTAGAGGAGATTTAGAAAGTATGAAGTACAAAAAATATAGTTTTCTGAGTTGTAAGTTGAAGTACTAAGATTTTCAGCTTCAGTTATATTTTTCTGTTCTACCATTTTTTACAGTCTCTGATTTTTATTAATTATCCTATTTCTCACACAATTTATTTTTTTTTAATAATCTTTAATGTCAGAGGAGAGGTGTATGTTCGTTAAATCTAGTTTTTGGATAAACTTTACAACATGACTGGGTTATGCTTTGTCAAATTTTCCTAAAAGATTTAAGAATTTGTGTTTCTTCAAGCAAACATTTTTTAAAATAGCGGTTATCATGCTATAGCAGTGGCATTGAGATCTTGCATAGTTCAAGGTTACAGTTCATCACTTACTTGAATAGCAGGTCCATCACTGGGAAATTAGCAGTTCCCTCACATTTTCTAATTTTGACTTATCTTTCCTGGACTAAATTGAAAGTGGTAAGAGCTAGGTATATCCTTCCTTGGCCCTCTCTTGAATGAACTGGACATGCAGAAAGAAGAATGCTGTTCCAGGGTTTATGTACATTTCCAGGTTGATATATATATCCAGGAGAAAAATACTTTCTGTTTTTAAAAACTAATGTTGCTACATGCATTTTTTTTTCCCTATCAGTCTTCTATTTGGCAGGATGTATGTTTATTGGCTGCACATTAATGAGACACAATTTGAAATACAGACTCATCTGTTAGTATCTGGGTAATTTCAATGCATACAGGAAGGAATACCTTTTGTTGTGTTTACATGAGGATGACTTTCTGGCAGCATGCATTACATGTGGGAAGTCGCCAGTTTCACAACATTAGAACAGCATCAGTTGTATCTAATAATCATACTATTACTCCAGTATTTGGTACCTTTGATGCTCCTATCAACTTCTACCACTCTGTTCATCATCATCAGATACTACAGGTGAAAGACTACTGGAAAAAGAATAGGGCATGATTTTTACCCCTCAGTTGTCAGTGACATTAATTTCTTTATTAATCCCATGTACAGATTCTGTTTCCTTTGAGTAGAAATAGCAACATTGACACACAGACACACACATATGCTTCAGCCAAAAAAATTTAATGTGTAAGTTTGCTGCAACTAAGACTTAGCTGTAGTCCACATGATAACCTGAACAGAAGGTCTCTAGTTATCCGTCATTGGTGCTGTCTTGTTTTAATTTTTCACTCAAATTGAAGTTATCAGAAACTGGAACTTCATTCTCCACACTACATGGTGGCTGGTTTGTGTGGGCTGGAGATGTTTTGCTAAGTAGTTCTGTACATCAAAGTTGTTGGTAGGAGGGCTCCTGATTCTTGCTGGAGCCCAATTCTCTGCTAGTTCCTGCCAGACAAAAGAGTTAACACCAGGGTTGACTGCTCAGTCCAGTCTTTGCTCCAAAGAACTTCCTAGACAGTATTTCTGTAACAGCAAAACCTTCCTTTCCCCATTTGCCACAGTGGTAATCAGTTTCTATGTCCAAAAAACACAAGTATGTTAAAATGGGCTGGTGAAACATAAGGACCAATCACACAGGCTCTTGAGAACTTACTCCACCATGGGTTAGCACATGAGAAAGGCTCTCTCCTGTATGAGCATGGCTCTTCCTCTGGGTGGGCAACTCCATTGCTCAAGGGAAGTAACATTTTTGAGGGAAGCCTTGTAAATTCAGAGAGTTATAGTACCACAGTCCCCCACTAGCTTGATGCAATTTTGAGGAAAACTCGAGGGAAAGGCTAGAAACCTCTAATTTGGCTTCATATTTGTAAGAAGCCAGTGCAGAGGGAGCAACAATGGCTTATGCTGCTAAGTGACCTGCCATGCTTCAAACTGATTTTTGCACTTTTTCACATAAATTGTCTCATCCTACACACCTATTTAGAGAAGGACTTAAAACCTAAAATACATGAATTTGTAAGACTCCCTTCCTTGTGAAGGTTTGGTAGGAACTATCACTAAAGACAAGAAACAGAACTAGACCAATTTCCCATGCATGTAATCTACTCTATGACTGTTCCCTAGATAACCTGGTTTTGTTATACTTTTTCTGTTGTGGGATGAGAAAAGAACATGAAATGTATCTGCCAAGTGAGATTTGAGATAAATGAGGGATCTTCCAATGCAAATGATTCATATTTTGAGATATGACCTAATTTTGGACAAAGAGGGTATTCAGATTCGGTTTTGACAAATGAAGTTCTTCAGACTGAGCCCAAGTTAATACTTCTATGAGGCAAGTAATCTCTGCATTTCCTGATTTGTGTTATTTAAACTACATAAACTTCATATTGCATTTAATTTCTTCCAAAAAGGGAAGTAATTTGTTTTCAGAATGCAATGATGTAAACTGAAGATTAGGAAAGAAAAGAAAATAAACTAAATCTCAAGATCTCAAGAGCTATTGTTTAACATCCCCTTAACTTCCTCTTCCATCACCCCAATTTTCTTTGGCCTTCAGATCTCTTTCTCTCCTCAGTACCACCTGTTTTCTAGGTGGAAACCAAGAAGATGATCTGACTGACCTGGGCCCTAGGACATGAAATAAGGATCCTCTGCCCAGTTGCCTGTGGTCTCCCTCACTCTCTTCCATTTCACCCCTGTGTTTCTTAGTGCCCACTACATGGACACTGCCTGTTCACTTACTTGTTACTGCTAATTATGGCAGGAAGTACCTCATGCCTTTTTTTGCACCTCCATGGCTAAGGATACAATTGTTCTAAGAGAGCTGTGGCCATTTCAGAGCTCTTTGCTGTAATGTGCATAGGAGCTGTGCACCAGTTATCCCACTAACATCTTCCCCAATGAGAAGGGAAGGGTTCCGCCAGTAGAGTAACGGCTGACTTTGTTGGAATTAAGGTGGAGATAATTGGATAATATGATATATTTTCTCACTTTTCTGAGTTTGGAAATATCTCAGCTATGTCCAGGACCCAATGTTATCTAATTTCCAGCCCCTTTCATTTTTCCTTAGCTGGGTGGAGTCATGGGTACTCTTCACCTGAACTTGTGACATTGACTTTTTAATATCTCAGTCTTTCCAGTGCAAGTTGGACATTAAGAGTCTAGTCCTGCTGCTGCTCCTTTTGTGTGCCACAAGTGACCTTAACCATGTTTACCATTTGTTCACCAAATTCTAGTAGGGAACGAGGAAGACCCAACAAAAGCCTGGAGAGCTGCTCTACATCAGAGTTCTGAGAACACTAATAGGCTTTAACAGCCTGGATTAGCCTCACCTGGGGCCTCCCACCCACCTTGCCCATGGGCTCAGAATGCTATTTAAGCTCAAGCCTCGGCTTCTAGTCCTGGCCTGTGATAAGCTGGAGGTGTGCTTGGTGCTGCCTCCTCATGTCCTGGCTCACTGGTGGATTTTTCCCAGGTGGGTGGCAGGTGTAAACTGTAGCCTGTATTATCTTCAGTCCTGCTTCTGCTCTGCCTCCTGGGTGGACCTCAGGCTGATGCCTGAGGTGTTCCTCCAGTCTTGCATCTGACCCTATCTCTTCCTGCTGCTCTTGACTGATTCCTGGTCCTGATTCACCACCTTGCCTCCTCTGGACCTGTCACTATCAGGACCCTAGCCCCACTCAGGTACTGTGGGACTATGCCCTGTTAGTGGGGCTATCCTCAGCTCCTGGCTCATCCTCCTCATGGAGCAGCCCTGCTCCTGTTCCTCCCTGACATACAAGTGTCTTCCTTGCAGAAGGAAGATGGTAGCTTCTTCCAAACTGAGTCCTGTGTGATTCCTTATAGTCAAATCTGACTCCTCCTGGATGTATAGGCAGGTGTAATGAGCTCTCCATCAGCCACTGAGTGTGTGATATCCCCGTTTCCTGGGTGGCCATGAACCTGATGTGGCAGTTCCCCTGGGCTCTGCTCTGGGTACTCGTCTGGGGTTTGATGCCTGTTCTGCAGCCCGCCCTCTTAATAAGCAAGGAGAAGAGTCATCTGCCTGCAATGCTTCAGAGCATGGTAAAGCCTCCTCTAGAACAAGAAAGTATAGAACTGGGGGTTTAAAAGGCTGACAGTGACTCTGGCTTACCAAATAGTGTTAGCAGAGAACCCTCCTGCACCTCCAATAGTTTACACTGTCCATTCATATGATGTCTTGACTACATTTCCTCTCCCATCCTGAAAGAAATGGTGTCTTGTTAGCTATTGAACTAGTCCTTTTAAACATTTTTCTTTTTCCTTGACACTAGAAACAACATGAGAAATAAGCAGAGGTTTAAAAGTTTGCAGAATTAATTTACTTAGTGTGAATATCTTAGCTATTCAAAAGTCCATCTAAAAATATCCCAATATTTATTTTTTAATAATACTTCACTCATCACCTTTGACATTTAGTTTGAAAGAACTACTTATTAATGAAAGGACAGTGCATTCATTTACTGGAATAGATCAACATGTCATAATATTTTTATCTCTCCAAATATTTACATAAATGAAGGCTAACTCCTATAATCATTATCATACTGTATAACATCAAAATGTCAAGAGGAAAAAATTGAAAGAATAGAGTATATACTTACTCTGAGGCATCTAGGACAATTTCTTATCAGCTAATACTGTACTAACATATTTAACTTAAAGCTGTGATTCCTCTAGGAACTTTTAAACTTGTAACCCCTAGCAGGAGGGGATGAGGGGGAAGAGCACGTCATATCAGTAACTTAATTAAAATTTTAAAAAATGAGAAAGAATCTGATGTGGGATAACCAGAACTTATTTATAGAAAAACATATTCTGAATTTGTTGAAGTCAGCTAGGGGGAGGTAGACCAAGTTCCCCATACTGAAATTTAGTATCTGATACTGTAGCTGATTCCATATAGGCTCAACTCTCCTCTTGCACCCAGGCAGCTGTAAGATGGTATCTTGTTAATAACATATATGATCTTGCTAGAGCATGTTGGCTAACTATTAACTGCCTACCATCAGGGAGGAATTCCCCCTCTTAGGACAGATTGTTCCATGGTCATTTTACTCTCCATGACACTCCACTTTAAATATATGAGTGATAAAGAGAGCATATTGGATTTCATCAGGGCACAAGATAGGATTGTTGAACAAATTTTGCTCTGTTCAGAAACCGAATGATCAGAGAGCAACTTATAACAAAGAGGCTCTGATTAATGAAAGACTTATTCAATAAGCTAAACTAATCTTAAAAGTGGAGTTATTCCTCGGCTTTTGAAATGCAAGAGAAAAAAAATGATAAACAACTACCAGAGTTAACTCACTGAAACTTTGTACCCCATTCCTTTCCTATTTTTTCACCTATCAGCAGCCTTATCTATTAAGATTACTTAATTATCTTCATATGACAAAATTTATTGTAAGTGGGTGATAATTTTGGCCATCCTTCAAGAAATGAAAAACTTCCTTATTCATTAGAGTGGTGAACAGTGATATTTCTGAGAGTGCCTAAGAGTAAGAAATGGCCTGTCTGAGGAGACAGACTATGACCCAAAGTGGTTTAGATGATGTGTGTCCTCTGTGTAGCAATTATAAGTAACAGGTGCTGCAGGGATGAAAGAAAAGCTGCAGGTGACTCTGCTGTTTAGTGACAACTATTTATAATGAAGTTGGACACACTTCCCGAGCCATAACTGATGGTTTGTGCTACAACAGGAGCTACGACAAAACCTCCACTTCTTTTATGGATTGTGGAGCTTATGAAGTAGTATTTTCTAGGCAGTTTTCTAGCCCTGAATGTTATATATATGCCTAATTTTGTAGCTGAACATGTATTTGCACTGATAATGGCATGGATGTATTTTAGAACATGTGCTATTTGTCAGGTACAGAAGTAATGCTAGTGCTGTCTAGAGAAGATTTAGGATGTCAATTTTCTGAAATTTTAAAAATTGTAGCATGTAATGCTATCTTAAAAAAAGATTCTATTTATGGGTAACTGGATTTGAATCTTTTCCCTTCCTCTTCTCTTCTGGGATGCTGTGTATGTAGTCTCTTGTAACGCTACAGAAGATATTTTTGATTTGCTTTAATTCCTTTCTGTCCAATTTTCATTTGCACATCAGCCACAATAAAATATGAACACCTGGCTTGAACTAGTAATGCCACATGTTGTTGCTACAGGCAACATCTCCTGTTTTGATCATGTGGGTTCTTTCTTTGCTTTTTCCGATAATGTTGTGAAAGTATTGATTAGCGGACAAAGCACCACTTTGCCACTTGCCTCTTTATTGTTGTAAGGAAAAGAAAAATGTTTTAATGCAACAAATTTGTTAGTGAATAGGGGTATTAAATTTGATTTCCTTTGTGGTAAGCTCTTTGCTGCTGACAAACAGCAACCCATACAGAGGAAAATGCTTTTTGGGGAAGAACCTTTATTGAAGGTTGATCTCTAGGGACTTCTAAATAGCAATTGCTCTATGCCACCAACTATCTAGGAGCACTATCTAGGAGCAATGCTGCAGGAGAAGCTGAAAAAGAGACGTAAGGTCTTCAGAACTAGCTGAGAGATGGAAAGCTCCATGAGACATAATATGACATTTATTTGACTTCTTGGCTCAGCCTCTGCTTCTTCACCTGGTAAGGGACAAATCCCATCACTGGCATCAGGATGACCAAAGAGAGAGGGAGTTTTTTGCTGTGTGTTTCCTAGGCACCACTGGAGTGGACATTTACTGGAAAGTGTTAGATGGGATGTTGGCATGTTTGGAGTTGAGACTACCTGTTTCCTGTGGGTAGGGTTGTTTTGGAAGAATTCTCTTATTTGAAAGTACATTGTCAGTTTTGCTAAATATGAATTTGTAAAACAGGAATCTCATTGTTTACAGCAGTGATGGCTTTCAGAGAATCAGAAATGAGGGCTGGGAGAACCTTAGTCTTAAATGTACCTACCATATGGCCATTGCTTGCTGGAATGAAATACAGGCATGAATTCCTGAAAACAGTACCCCCTTGGGAGTGCTAGTGTCCAGTGACAGCCTTACGGCATCATTCTTCCATTGATCTCTTCAGAAACCTGTCATACCATGTGTGTTTTGTTGGCTACCAGGTGAATTTGCAAGGGACAGAACACACAAGACCGACCCCTTATTAATTACATTTTGAAGAAAAGGCTAGAGAGTTTCAGTTTCCTTGGTATAAGCTTGAGGATGAATATACCTTTTTAAATTATTTTTTTCTCTTAAACTGGGAGAAAGAGAGGGAATTTTACTCTTGGTAACTTTAGGGCCAGCAGCTGTCACCTTTCTCCTAGAAAGAACTGTGTTTGCTGCCCAGTGCCTCTCTTTTGTGGAGTAGGAGTGTACAGCTTGAGTCTCTGTGTGTTCACTCTTGAACAGACGGCACAAATATGTAGAGAAGGACAGAGAGTATGTACCATGTGGCAGACATGAACTTGCTTACCATGAGCAATACTGCCAGCTGTCCCCTCTGGCTGAAATTTACCTCAATACCACCACCTAATCAACTCACCCCCACTGGATAAGTTTAGCAATGCAAAACAGGGAATTAATAACCTCACTGTGTAGGTGGGATGTTGAAACAGAACAGCCTGGATTTGTTTCACTTTACTTGAAATTCCTCTAGTGGGTAAGCAAGGATGGAGTTGTTCAAGGTCCCCTTTGTGTCAGTGGCAAGAGATCAGCATTTTTGGATGCAGTGTAGTCCACCCAGGATGTGATTCACCATCTACAGGTACCAATTTATTCCCTTTGTGCACAAAAGGTGCGTGA
>VZTL01045391.1:22181-34793 GCA_013400535.1 Scopus umbretta | reverse complement strand
TTTTTTTTTTTTTAAATGTTGTTACTCCTTCCCCAGCACATTCCCCATAATAAGAGTGTCTCTGTTCCCAGAGGCCCGAAGCTGAAATGACGAACTGCACTGCAGCTTTTCTCTGCACAGAAACCCACGCACGCAGATCCCGCTCTCTTCTGCCGACACGTGAGAAACCTGTGCCACGCACCCCCCAGCCCTCCTTCCCCTCCTGCCAGGGCACTGGGCCTCCAACAGCAGCACCTCTGAACTTCACGGTCCTGCTGCCTTTCCGCCGTGGACTGGGGGGAGGGGGGGGGGGGGGCAAATTGAGAAAATCCAGGTGGCATTCCCCTCCTGGCCCTTCACACAAACCCTAAAGGGCAAAGCAGCAGAACAGCTTTGCAAAGAGTCTAAACCTGCCGTGTCCAAGACTGTGCATTATCCTTTGTGTTAATGCATACATACACTACGTGTATAGGCACATACACGAGTTCGTGTACGTTCGTTCAGCTACTCCAAAGGACATCTGGGGGAAAGGGCTGCAACCAACGTCTATTCAAGGCAGCTAATTTGGGGTCAGGAAGAAGATAAAAAATACTAGTTATTGAATTTGGGTCTGTCAACCACCAGGATTAAATACTGAATACACTTTGAAAAGCCTTCCAGTTTAGCAGCAAAAGCCGCTGTAACGCTGCCATGCTGTCCTGCAAAGTCAGAGCAATTCCCAGGGAACACCCTGGATCTGACTGCAGCACTGCCTACACAGCAAAAGCAAAACCAAAACACAGATGAAAGATGTTTCCCCTCTTCTCTCCCTGAAGGAAAAAAAAAACAAAACAAAACAAAAAAAACCCCACATTCTTCTTAGATTGAGAAGGAGATCACAGGGAAGAAAACATGTAGGAGTCCAGACGAAAGGACAGAGCTGTAGATCAGGCATCGCTGCATCTGCTCCAGCTACACACAGTTGTTTAAAAAAAGCATTATGAATTTTTCTCTCTCTTTAGATGTCTTGCCTGGATGCTTTAAAGCAGCCTCAGAGGAATGTGCTCTTGGGTCTGAATCCCGTAGGAAATTATCCTTTGTGGTGGATGGTCTCCCCTTGGGGCCTGTCTGTGTGTTTTGCTTTCATGTAATCCTCCCACCTTGGTTTTCTAATGTAATGCTATCCACATTATTATAGCTCTTTGATACTCTCAAATGGTACTTACTCATGCTGTCGTATTTTCACCTCTTCCAGACAGGGTCTGACTGGCTTGGATGGCTCGTGGTTCGTGCCATAAATATTTAGTTAAGTCACCAAAAGATACCATGGAGCGGTTGCGTGCCAGTGGCAGACACTGCATACAGGAGTGCCTGAGCCATTTGCTCTTTCCGAGTGGGATGTGCTGGTGATGTGCACGGGCATGTGCTCTACAAGAACAACAGACGCTGAAAATATAAGCACCACTCTGTCAGGGTTGGCTGACAGCTGCTGACCAGTTTTTGTCCTAGTTCCCTTTTCTTTCTACCACTTCTGTTCCAAGAAAGTTCAGCAGATTGCATGCAAATTTTTAAGACAGTACATTACTGTGCTTTAGATCAATTTTACCAACAGCCCGCCACGTCCAGCATCCTGACCTGTAGACAAGACTCCCTCTCCACTGCCTGCGACTGAAGCTTTCTCCGAGTACATGAATCTTCACTGCCACTACTGCTCTCATTTGCACTGAGAGCAGGTTTTTGTGGTTTCCTTTCTAGTTCCTCTGCATCACATAACCTCAGTATTAGGTTTGCACGGCCTTCGTTGTCTCAGCGATGCACCACGGGAGTTTAACCATAATGTGAGCCTCCACTTTGGGTATTCTCTTTTCTTCATTCTGGCACGAATTTACACCCTGACAAGTTGGCTCTTTAATATCCTTCCTACACACATGCACAGAGACAACTTCAGTACCTCCCCCGCTCACACAGCAGATACCCTTAAAAACATGAATCAACGTTTACCCGCAGTTTTCCTACAGGGCTAACTACCAGCAGTTATCGCCCATGTGTAGGAACAAACTCAAATACCACTATGTGGCTGACTGCTCTCCCGTGGTTTCCCTCTTGAAAGCTATCTCCACTTGTAATGCAGGCTTAATAACAGTGAGGAAATGCAGCCCGTCAGAGCAGCAGAATATGGGGGGCCCGGACTCTGCTTCTAATCCTCCTGTTTGCTTGCTGGATGCCCACAACTAATCTGGCACTCATCACGAGCCTGCCTTCAGTCTTCCCATCTCCAACACTACAATAATAATTCTAAGAAATCGATGACCAAAGGTAAATTTTGTAGCTCGTTGATTATTACCAACAACCATGTGCTGCACTCGAGCTCCCAGCTTTTCATCTAATGGAGGGAAGTATTTCATGAACACAAGGCAAATAAACTTCACAGCATGTGCAAAGAGGTGAGAGCAAGCACGCTCATTAATGACACTTTCCCTTACATTTTGAAGGCTTCTCTGAACAAGAAACTCAATCTCGGCCAAGAAAAACTGTGATCACTTCCCAATTAAGTTGGCCCATTGCTATATAAGCTTTGCTGCTACAGCTGCATGAATTTCTGGCCTGAACTGGTCTAGCATGGAAAGACGTGGAGAAGAAATGCCAGGTCACTGCATCACTGCCCCCCATTTATTATATTTTATAATATGTTCTTATTATATTATTAATCATATTCTTATTCTAATTATACAATGTATTAGTCCACAGCAATAGGGGTTAAGTAAACCTTTTTCTTCCTCCCTCCCTTCCCTACAGAAGGTTGACACAACGGAGAAACGTTCAATTCCATTTGCAGGATCTGTCCTGAGCTGGTGCCCAAACCGTGTCGTGTGGTAGCAGTCCTCAGGCCATTCCACCAGAGAAGTGCTCTAGCAACAGCAGCCCAGCAATCCTGCTTTGTCTTACCGTCAACTGCGTTGAAAAGCAGCAAAAGCAGGAAAAGGTTTTGCTTCATTCTCCACCACGCAGCAATAAATTGACGTAACACAGCTGCAGCCTGCTCAAGCTTAAGGAAGGAAGAAAACAATTTGGGGCTCACATCTGTGCAGCAACTAGGAGAACCTGCCCATCTCTATTCCACCAAAGGACTGACCGAGCTATGCAGTTCACTTTTGCTGATGACATTAGCTTCAGGAAACTCTCAGCATGTTTATTTTGCAAACAGCATTTTGCTTGGAAATTACAAAAGAATCAGAAGTGCCACTTGCTGTTAGACAACATTATAATGCAAAATGAAGCACAACCATTGTGATGGGAGAACACATTCATTAACTCAAGAGAGCTGGCAGTCTTCTGATATTTAGTAGGTTTTTCTCAAATTCAACCCCTGGAATCATGCGATCTGAAAATCTAAATTTTCTTCCTTTAATAAAGCATTTTTAGCAGCTCTCATAACTGCAGGAGTTGAAAGTTACTTACCTAAAGGGAAAGTACAAAGATTTTAAAAAATTTATGTTGAAGTATCACCTATTTTCAGGGCAATTCTGAGCATCAGGTTCAGTAACTCTGAACAACCAGCACACAGGACTTCTGTTCCTTACCTGTATGTCAAAACCTAAATTATTCATTGGTTTATCTTTTTAAGACAGTTCATGACTGCATACAAAACAAAGACACTGGAATTCTCAAAAGCCATGGGCCTAATTCCCATTTTTGTTATAGCTACACAATTGTGCTGACTTGCAAATGGTTGTGATTGATGGTAGAATAATGCAGCAATCATAATCAATTGATTTTTACATGATATAACGGTCTTTTTTACTTTTTTTAAGCCATCTTTGACCTGAAAATACCTCTGCACTTTGAGGATATTCACAAGGTGTGTTACTGTGAAAGTACCCAGCAGTCATCTTGAAGAATTTCCAAACAGGGCCCCTTAGAGGAGCACAGATGGATCTACCCAGAGTCTATTACTTCTGTAAAAAAACAGATTGGACATGTCAAGTTGCAGAGCAAAAGGAGACGGTCACATCCTTTGAAGATGCATTAGCAAAAAAACCAAAAGACAAAACAAGTTTGGCTATCACTTAGTTTCTTCATGCATCAATTGTGCAAAGAACCAGTAGCCCAGAAGTCGTCAAAGGAAAAAAGAAAGAAGAAAAAAAAAAAGAAAAAGAAAAGGGGAAAAAAAATAAGTTTTCCTTCCTTGCAGTGTATCTGGAAAGCTCACCCTTCACACCGATGTCCCTGTTTTATGCAGCATACAGAATAGCCTCCTCGGCCAGGCCACCGACGGAAAACGCCAGCAAGTTGACAGGACTTAGATGAATGAAGCTCAGTGACAAATGGGGAAAAAGACCAGAACAACATCGACTCTGGTTTCCTTCTGCCTTCTGCAGTTTGCCTAGACAACCGATAGAGCCACAGTCCTTTCAGTGCTGCTAACACTAATTAGATCTGCAAAACTAGAATAGAATACATTAAGGTTAAAAAAAAAATATTACCCTCTGAACCCACTAGTACATATCCACAGGAACTACTCATTTAAACTTCAACTTAAATACGTATTTATCTTTGTGCTCTGAAGTCCAATATACCTCATTTTCAATTTAACCTCTCCTCTTCTATGCTTTGTAGAAGTTGTACAAGATCATTTATGCAGAGATTTAATATTTATAAAAAATTCAAGCAGTCGGAAGAGCCAAACATTTCAAAGGGTCAGCAACCACTGCGCACAACGCCCGCACCCTGCCCAAAAAGCAGAAAAAGGAGAAAAGCAGGCAGCAACCGTCAAGTACACGTTAAGAAACGTTCTGCATTTCACATCCCTGGCAAAGCATGGGAAGGCACAGCTGCAAAGAGGGGAACACAGGCCAGATCCTCCAGTAACGCGAACTGTAAAAGTCAGTCCTCTGACTGCGAGCTGGCTCGCGGAGTCAAATACTCACTGAAGTCACTGGGGCAGCTCGTAAGGCAAAGCAACTCTCAGGAGGAGGAGAAGGTGGCAGATACGGAGCCAAGGTGGGGAAATAACGTCATTCAAAGCCCAGAACTGGAACGGAGACCTGGCCGCGCACTGCATCCCCAGAGCTTCGTCTCAATGTGCTCATCTGTGCCGCGCCGCACTTCCCTTCCCAAGCAGTACCGCTGGCCGAAGAGGGCACAGTTCAGCGTGCGTTAGGCTGACGGACCTAATTCCCCTGCATTTTTATTCTTATACTATTTTTTTTAAAGAGTGATTCAGGGTATCCATCACCCAGAGATATCTTTCAAGTACAGACAAAAATCCCTGCACTTCTTGCAGGCTGCACTCGGCCCGTGTTCACAGTTGTAAAGTCACAGCCTCTCCTTTTGCTAACCAGCACTGTTCCAGCACCGAGTAATTCAAAGCAGAAGCCCAGCGTGAAATCTCCCCACAAACATATCTACCCAGATGCTCTCAAAACTTTTGTTTTTTTCAAGCTTGACTTTATAACGCCTTGATGGTGTCCAGAGACTGCCATTTGTACCCTTGACCCAAAAATCAAGAGCACTTACTTTTTTTTTTTTAAATCTGAGATGTAGATTTAATAGCTTTATATTAGGTCTGTTCTGATGGAGTCTTTAAAAGTCAAATTACTGCTACTAGCACATGAAAGGTTAGAATGGTTTCCATCCTACGCTCTCCAAGCCTCTCATCAATACTGGAGTACCTAACGGTCACAAAGTGTCACTCTTGCAAATTCTGTGTGTAAAAGGAAAATACCACACCTGGGTTTAGACATGAAATAGTAAGGAGCAAAGTACCTTAAATAACCTGCCAAATATAATATGTGGATCTATAGATGACCCATGCCTTTTGTGCCCCACTCAAGCAGTGTAATCAAGAAGTTGCCTTTCTTCCCTTTATGACTGCGTTAGTACCTAAAGGGGGCTTTTACGTAGTATAAATTAGGGATGAAACATTTCTTTCCAGAGGAAAGACCCCAAAACCACAACTACACACAAACGTCAACGTGTAGTCATTTCAAGAAGCCTTGTTTAAAGGTATTATTTTAGCCACTTACTTACAGTAGTAAGACATTGTAAAACTATGCAGTAGAACAAAATTACTTTAATTGATTAAGGAGAAAATCAGCACATGGTGTTCAAAGCGCCTGCCTCAAAATTGGAGATCAAACCATTTCAACTTGGCAAACTAAATGCTAGAATTATAGGTGGTAGAAGCTTTCTTAACTTCTTAGAAGCAACCAATTATAGTTGGTAGAAGCTTTCTTAACTTCTTTGCACCAGCCAAAATTTTCTCCCCACTCCTTCATACACAACCTCAAATAACTTTTCTGTGCTAATATCCCCCAAAAGCTGTAAATTCTCAATGAAAGCCCAACAAAAAATTGGACAAGCATAACATGAGATTCCAAATGCAAATTCTAAATAATATGTAACAGGTTTTTTTTTTTATCTCATTTGGATTTACATTGAGTTTCTATGTACTCTGTTTTCTGAAGGTTTTACTGCACTGAGGAGGCTCATAGTGTAATATGTGACAGCAAGCATAAGTTAATGAAAGACAGTAAACTTTTCAAAGCACACATGCAAATACAAAATATCCTGCAAGTAAAACTAATGTGGGCTTCTCTCCCCAAGAAAAGTGCTCTTTCAAAACAGTCTGAAAGCACGCCCCAGCTTGGCTCTCAAGAACCTACCGTGTGCTTGTTTTAGTGGCTTGAACCCAATTTAATACTCGAGCATAGCTCACGAGAAGCGCTTGCTTGCTTACCCTTACATAAGCACATCCCCCAAACACCCTACAAACAGTGATTAGCTTCTCGCTAATACAAAATACAACTTCTACATGTATGTGTCTGGCACGTATGGACAGCTAGTATCACCTTCATCTTGAAATAGTCTCAGCTACTTCAGAAGCCTGTGTGAGCAGAAAGACTGTAACCGATTACTTCTTTTTTTAATCATACATGTGAACGTGTATCCAAAGGTATAACAACAAGCAAAGCTGATTAAATCTCTTGTACTACCTACTGCAAGAAATAGATCCCTACGGGCCATAATAGGCTAGAAGTAAAAATAAAGTAAAGTAAGTAAAGAAAAAGTAAATCAATATGCCCGCTTTCTCTTAAAAACAACTGCCTCTCTCGGGGAAGCGGCGTGGCAGTTCCCGAGTGCCCGGCAGAGCAGCGTTACAGCCGTCGGGTGGCACACAGGCAGCCAGCAGCTTACTGAAGCTTTGTAGATAAGAGATAAGCAATACTTTATATTTCACTCAGATGTAGATTATGAGCCAGGGAAAAGCAAGCTTAAAAGGTGAACGGCTTCTTTTAGCATTAGCTGAAATCTCTGTATAGTCTCCAAAGAAAGCCGACAGCGAGGTCAAGCTACAGTATGGGAATTCTATAGTCAATAAAAACCCCTGTTTTTTAAGCTCTGAGTCAGAAAAATTCAATGTGGATGACCACTTATTGAAAGGGTCATCATCCAACAGAGCGAAAATTGATAGAGCAACAAAGAGCCCAGAAGTATTCCTCAGTTTATAGAAACCACAGAGAAGGGCAAATTCTAAATCTGTCTCCTCCTAGTATTAATCTAGTTTGCCTCCAAGGATCAATTTATCCAGTAGAAACCGCATTGTGATGGTGCAGTCAAGTTCCTCCTCTGAAATCTGAGCTTAAATCATAAAACAAAACTATTGTTTTATGGCTGCATGCTGACATTTAAATATTTCTCTAGCACTGAAAGCAGAGCTCAAGCACTGCACTGACAAGCAGGAAGGGCAGATGTGGGCTCTCGCCCCAAGCTGGTTTTTGCAGTTTTGCCACAGCGGAGCAACTTTACTTTTCACTATACTCTAGGTGACCGCACAGCTCGATGGCATTCTCAGGACAGATGTAGAGTCAGAGCTTCGGCAGAACATTTACAGATCTCCCACTAACTCCCGAGGCCCTGCGTACTTCCCTGTCGGAGAGGAGTTTGCAATGCACCCGGTCTAACGATGCCTGCGCCCATTAAGCTACGCCTGCACCTGCGCTGCCGGTGAAAGAACGACCCTACGGTAGCACTAACCTCGCCCAGGCGCGCTCTTACCGAGGGCACCGAAGCAAAGCTCGGACAGGCTCCTCCACGGGTCCTGGAGCAGGACCTTCCACGCGCTAGATGACTCGCTGCGAAACAAAGCCGGCTCACCGAGTCTTACAGCAGAACGTCCCACTGCAGCGCAAATAAAAACCTTTTCTATCCAAAGGCAGATATCCCTCCCCCACAAGTCCAACTGTCTGCAACTGTTCCTCCTTCTGATATTCATTCTTAAAGCATCCAGTTGTATTTTTCTTCTCCTCGCTTGCTCACATTGATGCTCCCAAAGCAACGAATTTGGTTTGCTAATTACTGCAATCAAGGGAGATGGGGAACATGAGGCACAGATTAAAAAATTGCTCAGGCTGGGTTCTTTCTTAGCACGTCACCCTTTGATATATCTGTGTGGTAAGCTCAACACTGAACAGCACTTGACTCAGCCTCAGTTTGGAGTAGGGAGAAATTAATTGCAATCTAATAGGATTCAAATTGGTACAAGGGATCCCATCATTACGGGACAAGAAAGAGTAAAACTGCAGTACATTAGCTGGCTAGCAAAGGGCTTCGGTCAATGCAGTGGAACAGGCAACACCATCGCTGAGACATGATGAATTGACACCTCAATAATTGTAATTTATTAGTCGGTGGTGCTGAACTAGCATACAAACCAGGTGGGAACGGACTGAACCTCTGCAGTGTTTGCGGAAGGAATGACATTCCCTTTGCAAGGCCTAACTTGAAATACTTTTACACGGATGTGAAGATGTGCCACAGCTTAATTCAAGCAGCAGTTATGCGTACCGGAGGATGAAAGTGTAAATCAGCAGCAGACTGGGAAACAGAAGGCTCCCGGTATCAAATGTCAGTGGAGTTGCTCCCTCACTGTGCAACCTTTGACAAGCCACTTGACCTCCTGGTGCTTCAATCAAGGCAGCTACAGCACTGGGTTAGAAGCAAGATTCCCATCATAAGCCACGTTCGCCCTCTGCGCTCAGATCTTCGGTAAGCTGCAGCCCCTACCTCGCTGTAGTTGAAATCGACATTGGAATTATTACACCAGACTGGCCTGTGGATATTTAAAGTCATGTGTGACAAACAGGCTTTATGTAATGAATTATGGTTAAGCTGCGAGAGTAAACTTGACAGACATGCACTTGCATTCGCATTCACACAAAGCCCAACTGTCCCACTTCCACATGAGCAGCTCCAAGGGAACATCTATAAAGCAAAATGAAGGTTCAGTTGTGGCATGGATGAATGCACCTGCGATGATTTCCTTCCAGGTAGCACACAGACAGGGTAGCAGAGCCCAAGGCAGCAGAGGTTAACAAGCTCGGATCCCTGTGGGCTTACATTCCTGTTCCTCCTCTCTGCTGAAGCCTGTGCCACTGAATATTCATAACTTGTTGCTAAATTAAGCAATCATTCACATGGCTAGTAATGCCACACTCCCCCCTGATTTTGCTGGGCAGGCAGAATTTTAGGAATTTGGAATATTCGCCAGTGAGTTTCAGAAAACAGAATGTAACCCACCAGCACTGGAGGTGCCAACACAAGTCCCTGGCAGCTGCTATTCCCCTCCCGTCTTCTGCTAGGGGAAATCTTTTGGGTGCCAAACTCCCTGATGCACAGACCTACCGCCCTCACGCCTAGCTGCACCTTAACAGGTCCTTTTGCCTCTTCCCACCTGAGGTCAGGGAGGGAGAAGCAGAGGTCCCCTAGGCAGTCACTCCAGGGAGGATCAGAAGACCACACCGGCAGAGAAGGTCTGGGTCTCTGGGCTAAGGGCAGTGCGTAAACAAATCCTGCTGCTGGGAAGAATGAAAGGGATGAATTCATACTGAATTGCAGAAAATGTTTTTCTTGGCAAGCCAGGGCTTTGACAGCCCTTTTTAGCCCACTGCAATCAGCTTTATGTACATCTCATACCCTAGGCTGCATCATCAAGTGGGGCTATTTCAGAGTAATAGATACCTGAGCCCTTTCTCAAGCACACGTAAGTGGATCTATTCCTTCCTAAAGCTTCCCGAGAAGCCAGTTACTAAAGACAGAAAACCACAAAATTATACCCTCAGTATTTCTAACCAGCTCTTCACCCTAGAAGACCTTTGGAGGGTTTATAATTAAGAAAAAGAAAATGCTTAGGCTAGAAAACTGGCCCAGCGAGTTTTCTATCAAGATCCTTCCCTGGGTTTGTACTATGGAAACACCCTCAGTATTCACACCTAGTTCTCAATCATGAGATGATGATTAATACCAGCATTAGATCATCCTCGGCAATTGCTGGAGCTTTCTGCAAGGTTCTTGGTGGACTGAATTACTGAACGGTGCTCAGCGCCTGTAAGCAAGCTCTTGGAAATTGAAGCTGGCATCCATCCTGGGCACCTGGTGCGGCACATTCACATGGCATGATGCAGAAATACTAGCTTGGATGGAGTGACTTCTCTGATGTCCCCCATCTGAACCGGTTTGTCACGCTTTGGGTCATCCCTGAGCTGATGTGGCAGTGCTGCCACCAAATTAGTCAAGTCTCTGTATGATGTTCCACAACTTAAGACCAGTGCCTTAAATCTTCCTAGCAAGACCAAGACTCCTACAGCACTGGCCTCCTCCCTTCCTTCTTTAGGTTGAAAAAACAGCCTTGTATTTTCCTGTATGGTAATAAAATAATCATCATGTCCTCTGCTACTTTTCTTCTGTATATTGCAAGCATTTTAAAAAGGAAGTAAAAATTATTATCTCTGTGCTACAGATAGCCATCCTTTGTCTGGTTGCTGAAGTAATTTACCCTGTTGCCGAACAATCTAGTGGCAGAACTTGGTAGCATAAATCCTTTAACCTCAACAACTCCACTAATTAGCACTATTGGCAAGAATACAGCCTCTCCTCCTCTCCCAGACAGAGTTATTTTTTGAGGAGGAGGAGGAAAAGGTTTTTAAAATTACGTGTCTGCAGTGTCTGGAAACAGAAAAAAACCCACCAGCTCAGATACTAACTACCATCGTGCTAGATATCAAGATTCCTGTTCAATGCAGAAAGAAAAATATCACAGAAGTTAATTCCTTATGGAGTGACTACAACGTGAAAGGCAGTACCTGATAATGAAAAAAATCATATCATTTGTTTAATTTTTATTTTAACATACGTAGTTCAGCATTGGAAACAGCTAATTTTTTGGATAGGTAGAAGGAAAAGATTGACTTTTACTGATTAAACTCTAATTCTGTCAGAATAAGCTTGGAGTCAACAAGTATGTCAATACTTGACTAGGAATTAACTAAGGGCTCTCATTGGTGTGGTTGTATTAACCGCCTCTGTTGCACAAACGACTAAAAAAGCCTTTCAGACTAAGCTGTTTTAGCAGACACACCTTGAGCAATTACTGTACATCTCAACAGGTCTTTGAGCAGCAGGATATACCTGATCAATGTAAGTCATGTGGTGCTGAACACTGCAAAAAAAGTCTCAGTTTTCTACATTCTGCAAACGAATACAGCTGAAGCAGTAGAAATGCCTGTCATTACCACTGTAAGTTAAAGACATTTTGCCAAAATAAATAAATAATAACCATTAGGAAAATAGCACATGATGCCCCAGAAGGAAGCCTCTGAAATGAATGATCAGAAATCCTACTCTGAGTCCCATTAATGGAGCACAACATATATCTTGCAACAGCTTGCACATTTTATTTGCCTGGATCTATCCAAATAGAAGAAACATATTTATTCTAGTAAGAGGTACCAGGATACAAAAATGGAAATAAGAGTAAACTGCTAAGTGGGACTTCTGTAAATGCTTAAGTGAGTGAGGAGCATATCGTATCAACAAGTCACTGGGATTTAGGCTCTCAACTACTTCAGTCCTTGTGGTGGCAATTTCTTGTAAGAGCATCGTTTTTTTTCTTTTTTTCTTTTTTTCTTTCTTTTAAACAAGACTTGAGTAACAGAGAGCTTACTCTCTTTTTTGAGCCAAGCTGGCTCTTACCAAAAGACTGCACAAGTCTGGAAGAGCAGCCACTTCCGCACCCTCTAATGCAGCCCTCCTCGGCAGGATGGTCCCGAGGAAGATCCAACAGCTGCTGTTCCAAGCTCTTCAGCACCAAACACCGAGTATGTGTGAATGCTCCTCTTCCAGTTAAGGGCAGAGCTACCAGAGTGCAAGCCTCCAGGGTCTACATCACTGCTAATTTCTTTTTCATTTTGTAGTTGAAATAATTTTTCATAAACCCAATTCTTCCCAGTGCTCTCAGTTTCAATAAACAATAACAACCAGGTATTTGTCAAATTCCCATACAACTTAGTCTGTAACTCGTCTGCCTTTGGCTTTGCCTTAGGCTTATGCCTATTTGAGGTGACCCAAGGTTACCAGACAACAATTCAGTTCCTACTAAATAACACACACAAACACCACCCCCCTAACATACTTTTTTTTTTTTCTCTGGGACAATGTAGACTTTATTACATCTGCTATTACAATGTACCTATAACAATGTTCTCTAACAAGCAGCCCTAAGGTCAAATATGTCCCTTGATCAATTTACTAGAGGTCCCTGGTGTTGCTGCTATGGGTAGACTGTCTGGGGGGGGGGGGGGGGGTAACGCCTTTATT
>VZTL01045391.1:0-22168 GCA_013400535.1 Scopus umbretta | reverse complement strand
TGGGGAATTCCCGTTATTCCTTTGCTTCACTGTAGGGGAAAAAGAAAAAAAAAAAAAGCTGTCACAAAGACATTTTTCTTCTCCCTGTGCTCTTGACAAGTCAGGTAAACAGGGAGGGAATATCTAGCTGCAAAGGACTGTAAGAGGCCAGCAGTTGTACAGGCATATAAAAACATACTGTTTATTTACCAAGCCACTCAATGCATGCGGATGATCCAGAACAAGGCTAAGGGGATTGGGAAGGTGTCTTAGCAAAACACATGCAAAGCTATTTTGCATGAAGGCAAATAGAAGGCACTCTGGATGCAAGTGCCGTGCGGTCTTCTTTATACAAGAATTTAACAATTCAGTACATTGCTACAGTCAAAGCACTCTGACAAGCAGTAACACTAATTCAGAGACTCTCCTAGCAGTGCAGCCATTGCTTTAACCTACTCCTAGTGTGTCAGTAAAGCTGTGACTGTTTATCTATTTTTGCTCAACAGATCAGTGTCGACCATTAAGTAATGACTACACCCAGGAAAGGCGACCTGATGCTCCTAGACTGGCTACAGAATCGCTTCCTGCTTGCACTCAAGCAGCAGGGAAGGAATTAATCTCCTTGGCCAAAAATGGCTGAGTACCACTCCTACCCATGCCCGACAGCATGACTTTTGTTTCATATGTTGTGATTTTCATCTTTACGTGCAGGTTTTAGTCACAGACTGGCACTGACATTAACGGGAGCTGCCCTATTCAGCCCCACAACTCGGGGTCAGACAGGAGCTCCGGGTGCCTCCAGCCATCAGCAGAGGATGCTTAGGATTGTCTTTGCTTATTCGCTGTGCACCGATTCCCATTACTTCTGATTAAACGTGGTCATTCCTGCAAACGCGGAATGAGCAGCCCCTTTAAAAGGCACGCACACACACCCCCCCGCCCCGCCACAAAAAGAAAGAGCACCCTTTGCAAATGACCTATAATGGCTCTAAATAAAGCCTGAGCTGTTCCTTACTCATGCATAACTTCATTGCTTCTGTTCCCTCCACACCCTGCCCAGTTGGCGTAATTTGCAGAAGGGTTTTGGCATGGACAATTGAAACACCCACATGCTGCCTGAACTAAAAAGCTTGATCCTGCAGTCCTTTGCTTTCTGAGCGATAGCTAAATGAGACTTCTCTTTTGGTAACACAGGTCCCATCTGCACCGTAGGTTTCAACCCATGAAGACTGAACTCCAGCCACGTTCCCAGATTAGGACAGCTACAGTCTACAGCATCTCATCCCACACGATAGCTAGAGAAGGCTTCAAACCTGGCAAAACTCCAACCTTCACATTTCATGAGACCAGAATAAAATTCCCCCTAAATTAGCAGACTCCACCTCTAAAAACCCAGAAGTTGCCACACATGGTAATTAGCACACACCTTGGTGTTGTCCAAAACCAAGACACGAACAAAGAATGAGCAAGGGCTACAAGGAACAGTCACGACCTTCTCCAAAGTGCATGCATTTCCCACTCCGGTGCCATACCCTGAAACAATTTTAATCCATCTTTCGCTTTAAGCAGAGACAGCACCGCCACCGACGATGATACGACAGTGACAAAGGAGGGCTGAAATTCAGACCCAAATTGTTATTCCCCTCAGCTAGGCAGTTATGCACAAGAAACACTGCTTGTAAACACTTCTTTGTCAAACAGTCAATTACAAGCTGCTTTATGAACAAAATGAGCCAGTCGCAAGGAAAGCAAGAGACGAAAATGGGGAAGCGATCTAAAATGGCATGCAGCCATTCCGCCACCACGTCCCCCGGTAACACTCAGGGCAGTCCTGCCAGCCCCTCTTACGGGGAGCGCGGCCGCGTGTGCTGGGAACACAGGGAATTCAGCTTTTCAGAGAGGGGGTTCAGGTTCTGCGGATCTAGACTTTGTTCCCTGCTGTAGGGATTATTCCCTATGCGGTAAGCAAAGAATAACTTTTTTATTTTTATATTATTGGTTTTGGCAGTGAGCACCAGGAAGAAAAAGAGCACATGTACAAATGAGGAGCAAGTTAAAAAAACTCCGTTCAGGCAACACTGTCCTCCTCTGTGTCATCCCCCTTTACACCTTTGTATGCTGAAATTGCTCCACACGAGCTGAAAAATAACTGGAAAGCACTTTCCCCCCTCCCCCCCCCACATTAAAACTGCAGATTTATCTGACCACAGCAGACCTATCTGACCAGCTGAACTGTCTCCATCTTTGATCCTAAAGGAGTGAGACACTAACTCCACAAAGACACCTATGACTGACACTACAGCTAATAAATGCCATGTTAAATTACAAAATATTGCCCTACGGCCACTCGCAAGTTTTGAGAACCAACAGACAACTTTACGAGATCCAGCACCACCTTCCAGGAGGCTGCAATATTACAGCATCAGAGGGCTATTCATCACGGCACTGTTATTCTAGCTGCCCTGGACAGGATCCACTACTTGATCCATTACCTCGTCCTTGGATTCTTTTAGCAATATTGTTCCAGTGGATAAGGTTTCTCCTGGAAAAGGTTTTTTCCTTGTTTTTACTATTCAGTGTCAATGAGTCAAGCAGGGCTGTAAGAGGAAACATTAGGGAGTGCAAAATGAAACCTATTACTAGTCTTCAACTCTAACTTGCATTGGATCTGGAGCTGAAGGAAGAATCGAGCCTGGGCTCCTTTCCCTAGCGCCAAAATCAAAGCCTTTAACCAAAAGAAAGTGGAACGTGGAAGGAAGGGTGAAGACGAAAGATTTGTTTCTAAATTAAAAACCCTGCACATATTTACGTAATTGACTTTATAGACACTAACTTTCAGAATCCAGGAGCTACCCAAATAATACTTTGCTTTGTAATCTCAACAACTCCAACTGCAAAGAAACAAAATTGAGAAGAAGCTACCAGGAAAAAACAAAACGGAACAAAAAAACCCAAACCAAACCCTTTTGGATAGAATGACAGTAAGAGTTTATATGTGTAACTCCTAAACTTATCATTCGAAATATCCTCCCTGCTAGAAATTAAAAAAAACCCAAAACATTCATTTCAAGGGTCAACTTCAGAAAAATTTTAGAATCGATTTACAGTGCTAACTAACAGGTGGAAAACCCTACATACAGACAGGGCATAGTGAGTTGAGTTAAAAGATAGACACATACCTAACTATGCCTTTGGACTCCCTCACAGTGGAAAAGCTTTAAATCTATCACAAACCCCTGCTGGCTTTATTTAATTCTTCAGTTGCTTTTAGACGAAATAGCATGGGTTTCATGGATTGACTTTGCCACATAAATAGCGTAATGGCATTCACCTGAAGAGCTACTAGTAACCTTGCTTGAAGGACTAAAGGGAAAAAAGTAAGTGCTTATTTTACCCAAAAGGTGTCTTCAAACCAAAGACATGCTTACTCAAGCTGTGTATATTCTCAACAGCTCATGTAAACCATCCATCAGGCAGAAGTATGAAAATTAGCTCCCTTAAGAACCCACACTTGAAAAGAGGTCAAAGGATGTGGGTAACGCTGCCCGAGGCTGCAGTTTGTGAGGCGAGAGCAACTGAGAGGTGGAAACCAGCATCATCTTTGATATGCTTCCACGAGAAAAGCCAAGTGAGCTGGACCAGTGCCATTAAATGACTTCAGGCAAAAGACTGGAAACTGCCAAAGCCGTTCTGCTACAGCTCCTGGTGCACCGATCCCAGCAGCCTCTTGCAGAAATGGAGATCCATAGACTGCAGTAAGCAAGGACAAGTTCTGCATGTTGAAAGTAACAGTACCTCATGGAAAAGATATTTATTCTGCACAAGTGACATTGGGATGTCATTTTGATGTTTGTTTTAAATCAGCTCAGATTTAGACTGGAGCTGCGCAGATGGTTTAGTTATTACAGTGATAAGCCTGCCAGAGGAAGAATACTGGCCGTCTACATCCACTATGCTTGTTTCACACACACAAAAAATACTGTCATCATCCCAAAAGTTACAGGGGTGATCATAAGGAACCATACTCTCCCTGTTGCCATTCAGAGGCTTTGTATTTTACTGCAGACATCTGGTGCAAGCGCAAGACCAGGGTCTACAGTTAGGTAACAGATCCCAAACCACTGTGCCAAGGTAGCTAAAATATTAGGCAGCTAGTGCCTAAGTCAAGATGGAACAACCCTTTAGACACTTCTTGTCCGAATCAGTAAAACAACACGTAAAAAGGCCATGGCTGCTTCAGCTCCTTCTAGGTCCTAGCCTCTTCTGCTGCATCTGCATGACACCCAGAGAAGGGGCTCTCCACAGCTCGCAGGACACCCAGGACGTGCCCTATCTCACCGTGGTGGAGAGGGGTGCAAGAAAAACCTCCAGCCAAGGCTCTGAATCTCTTCAAACAGCACACACCACCAGGACTAGCCGGAGACAGAACACCATTCAACCAGTACTGTGTTTCTCCATTCTTCAATTTGCTAAAATCACGAGATACAACAGAAGTGCTCTATCCTGGTGCCTTCTCTTCTCTAAAAGCAAATATACAAATAGAAGGGGGAAGAAAAAAAAAAAAGGCAAGGAGGGAAGAAGGAAAAGAAAGAAGACTTTGTGCATTGTGTCTACCAATTAAATTCAACACAGAAAAAGATACAAGTGGTTATAGCTTCCTGTAAATTACCTCATGTAATTAAATCCCCTTCTCTAAATTACAAACCATTTAGCTCTTCTTTTGTAACAATGTAACCAATGACCACCAACAACCTTTTTTATAGCGTCTGATGCCACATAAGTTGTTAGCAATGAAATTTCCTTTTTATTTCTCCCTTTCAAAAGAAGCCATTGTAATGAGATTCATTCGCAGCTACTTACAGAACATCAGCGAGAAGAGAGGATTGCTTTGTTTCTCTTTTTTCTGCTCTTCTCTGAGGCTATATTTAAGCAAATGTGACCTAAGGTCCTTATCAGTCATCTAACTGCAGGCAGAGGAGTTAAAGGTGACCTGCAGGAGTTTTAAAACATGGAGCTTATAACTGGTTTGACTCTTCACATGCATACAGCATAACTTCCTTACTTTTCACACTGTAGCAGTGTGACTGAACTATCTTCCTAGCGCTCCAATTTTCTGACCTTTTTTAACTTTGAACACACCAGGAATGTCAGGTCACATCTTCCCCGTTTGCTAGGGACGAGTCTCGCCAGAGGAGAGCTGCTCTGCGCAGCTTCCTCCAGCTTGCTCCGGCTACGAGATGTCCGCGCGCGTCTCGAGTTACCGACGTCTGTTCGGCCACACTTCACCGGGTCTGCAGCGATCGCACCTCCTCAGGTGGGGAACCGAGACGGAGACAGAAGGCCCCCGAAGACGCTGCGGTTCAGCTCCACTGGAGGTAGCGTAAGAAGTCCCAACGCAGAGAAAGCACTGGTAGCATCCAGCGCTTTAATCACTGTGCTCTCTAGACCTGCTCTAACACATGTTAAGAATGCCAGCAGCCATCTGGAGGCCTGAACACATTGCCGTTGCCCAAATGCTGTTAAGTGGGAGAGGTGAGTGGGGACAGACGGGAAGCCTGGAGAAGAGGAAAAGCAGGGACAGAGAAGGTAGAAGCCAATGCTGCAGGCAAAGCCGCAGGGTCCGGCTCTCAACGCAGCAGGGTCGACACCATCGTTAACAGCGTTATGATCCTTAAGTACGAAGCAGGGAGCAAAGCGCACGGGGCAAGACGCTGCACCCGTGTCCCCACGGCCACCCAACCCAAGCAGGAGCGAAGCCGGTGGCAGCGAGGCGCTGGTCCAGCCGAGCAAGCCCTGCCCGACCCGGCGCAGGGCCGGCGTCCCCCAGCTGCGCTCCTGGGCTGCGGCACACCAGAGGCAGCTCGGCCTCTCTGGGAGGATCAGCCGAGTCCTGCAAGAGCAGGGACAAGCGGGGCACATGGAGCGATTTTTGGCAATTTTGGCAAGTGAGGGTCAGCTACAGAAGGGGAACCCACTGGTCCAGACAAGGGAATAAGGATTTCACCACATCAGTGAAAAACACAAAGCTGCATTCTCCTACGTATAACACTTGCAGCAGCCGAAACACGCTTACATCACTCCCTTCGGGTAATAATATTTGCCGTGCAGTAAAATCCAGCGTATGCTTCTGTTTCATACTTCACTGTTAGCCTAAAACCAGTTGGATTCCTCCCCCAACTCTAATAAACATTGTCTCCTCAATTTATGTTTCCCTACCAGAGCTGCAGCGGGTTCTGAAACACGTTTTCCAGCTCAAGCAAAGGCCTTCTCCTGCTGTAGTTCCCAGTGGTTTTACGGCACTGTTTTGCACTACTCCTGAAGCGCAGTATGTTACAGAGACCTGTTTATGGAAGCTGTGCTGTAGCTCTCAAAAGGCGGCTGCAATCCTGTGATGAAGTTACCTGTGCCGCATCTGTAACGCAAACCTGAACTGCCTACGGTTCGTACGGCGCTTTAAAAAAAAAAAAAACCCCGAAGAAAGCAAACGCACTGCAAAGTTTGCCCGCTGTTGCAGAGTGGGCTCTGCAGCCACTTCAAGCATCTCGATACATTCTTGGCTAAGTTTAGCAAAAACGACAGCGCTTCTTTGTAGTAGCGGGGTTTCATTTGGGAAATAAACATCCAGTATTTATTTACAAAGGATTTTTCCTCCTCCTGCCACGGCTGTGCTATGCCCACTGCTTCTCCTCTACTTTGATGCAGAAAACAGAATACCAAGTGCCTAACCAGGACTTAAAGCAGATTTTTAAATTAGCTCCTGACAGTGCAAACAGATTGCTATTGATTGAAACGAGGCTGATTTTAGGCCTTGGATTAGCAAACCTAATGACTAAATACTGTATTGCCCATTTCAGTACTTTGCACCGTTACTCCCCGGCGGTTTCCCAGGCAGCTGTGAAGCCTCAGCACTTGCAGATTAGCACGCGGGAGCAAGGCAAGGCCATCTGCGTCTGTGCCGCACGGCCCTACTCAGCCGGAAATCAGGACCTCCTCCGAAATCCCGCCGGGACAGGGCCCCCGGCACTACAACCTCATTAAGAGCTTTGAAGCCAGCGAGACTGTTCGCATGTTTAAAGGCGAGCGCGTGCTTGGAAAGGCTTTGCTGAATCAGAGCACCACACCTCGCCGGACCAGGCCTCCACCGCCGTCCTTGGCTCAAGCCGAAGGGACCCGGAGCACCAACCCAAGCCACCTGCCCGGGGTCGCAGACAGCCTGGCCGGAGTCAGCGGAGCAGAGACTCCAGGCAGGTAACACGCGCAGCGTTAGCAGCCCAGCTCTCCTAGCCCTCATCAATGCGTGCTTACAACTAATCGGTCCAGAGCTTTCACGGCCGAATTGTCAATCCCTGTACTTACAAAGGTAGAAATGGATCTCGCTTTTAAGCAATACACCAAGCAACATTTTCCCGATTAAAAGAAAATGGACTCTTTCTTTCCTTTTGCTTTGTTGTTTCGTTTCAAAGAACATTTAAATAACAATGTCTGCTAACAAAAAGGGTAACATCAATTAGAAACAAAAAGAAACCCGTTTGTATAATTTCAGCGTTCAAAAGCAACGAAATGCAAACGCCAAAGCAGCACACACCAAACCAACCCAACCCCCAAAACCCACATTAAAGGCAATCTTTTTTGCTTTTTTTTTGGTAAGTTGGCTGCTTAGAATTCATTTGCTTTTAATAGCCTGAGATACTGAAGGTAACAGAGTAGGTTACTATTATGTTTGGAGCCTCTTAGACACAATTCAGCTTCCATTATCAAGACATGGAAGAACAGGCATATCCATACCTGTCCTCTGGCCTACAGACAAAGACTCCCAAGGTTATTTTTTGGACTCACTCTCCCACGTGGCTGCTGAACCTCAGCTGAGAAAGGCACGTTTCAGTCTCTGAACTCTGCATCACTAAGCAAACGCTCTGCCTCCAGCCCACCAGTGGCTTCAAAAGCACATCCAAGTTTTCAACTACCATTTATCATTATCATTATCTGGAAAAATACAAAATCAAGCAGCTACGTGCTCCTCTTGCCCAACGGTCAGCACGAGCAGTATGATGCCAGATTTTCCACACAAGGTAACTTCATTAGCCAGGCCGTTTCTCCCTACCTTGGGAAAAGCCCCATAGCCTTTCAGTACCACCACCACCACACACAAAATGGGGCCAAGGGCATGTAACTGGTTTGAAGACAAGCTATCGATTTTCACCTAGACATCAGAAGAAAAAATGTGCATCCGGGACAGAAAATGACTTAGCGTATCACCTTTAGCTCAGATCAGCAGTCACGCAGAGCGGCGTTCTCCTGGGGAGCAGGGAAGGGTGTTACATTCATCAATGAATGTTGGATAACGAGCTGATGAGCATCACAGAAGAATCACATGAATGGGTGATCAAACACGTTAATGTAATTTAGCAGTTCCAGCCCAGCAAGAGCCACAGCAACAATCTACATTAATCATCAATAATGCTCAGCAGTTTGACGAAGGCTGGGGAGTGAATGAGACACAGGAATTAACTCCGCTTTCCTTCCCTCCAAGAAGCTCTGCTGAAGTCACAGAGATGTCACACCTCCAGAGCAACATGACAGCGTTAGCTTTCTTGCCCTTTCCTCCCAGGCTCCAAAGCCAGCACGCTATTTATGAGCACTAAATACGTGCTACGCTACCCTGTTCTTCCCAGCTTCTTTGAGACTCTTCCTCATCTCGGGTGATTTAAACAGTGGGTGAGAAAAGGAAGGAGGAGGTGTAAGACACTCATCTTCATGACAAATGACTATTTGCAGAACAGAATGTTATTACAGCCGCAGTTAACATCTAAACATATTCAATACACTGTGATGCTCCCGAGCTGACTAACCACAGAGCTTGAGGTTAAGCTAACATGAAATATCAGGAACTCTGTCCTATTAGCCCCAACTCTTTTCAGCAGGAGGACAGTCCATTTTTAGTCTACGCACAGAAATGGCAACGGGTCCTGAAGCTCAGAAAAAACCCACGCTCTTCTACATCCAGGAGCACCCCAGGTCACTCAGACGTTCAGAGGAACAAGCAACTCCAAAGATGAACCCAGGAAAGAGCAAACCAGCTCAGCTAAGGCTAATGAAAGACAGACTCAAAGTTCAGAGGGGGACTCTCCGAGAGCTAGAAGAATGACTTAGGACAACACAAGAAAGCGTAACCGGAACTTTCATCTTATATGTACCTCTTACTTCATCTAAGTGAATTACACACGCAACCAGAGAGGAATCCTTCAAAGAGGTGACGGGCTCCTCTGCCCCACCGGCACTGCCTGCAGCCGAGGTGGGGATTCCCTTCTACAAACCACTGGGTTAGTCTTGGACGTGGCTTTTAAAAAAGGCAACGACCCAATGTCCAACAAATGCTCCTGTGTCGGAGGCCACAGACACTTTCAAAGGGGCAAGCTTTACTGCAGGCTGCGCTGGCTACACTAAAATATGTCACAGCTTTAAACGCTTTCTCAGTCCTTGCCGTACCCTGATGACTGTGAGAGGTTTTACCGATTCCCCTCGGAGAGCAGCACCTTCTCCTGCGCACGTGTGTTGAGAACAGCCCCAAATCCAGACTAGTCTTTGGCCAAAGGACCTGTGTCTGTTTGAAATGCCCTTTTCCCCCCTCTGCTCGGTTACAGCAGGAGACAAATGTGTTTGAATGATTTTTATACACAGCTGGAGTAATAGGCTGGAAAGGACAGATTGGCTCCTGCAACCCTCTCCCCATATCCCAAGGGACAGAAAACCAAATATTCAGGAGCAAAGAGGAACCTGGATGCTTTATCAAAAGGAGTGAGGTATTAGTCTAATTTTCTACACAAAGCAGACAACCTGGCACTCGAGTCAGCTTACCACTTTGCACCTCTCTACAAGGATTAGCAGAATGCCATAATTATAATGCCCAATTTGATTTATTGGAGAAGGCTGCGCAGAAAAGATGACAATTCAGTAGCACTGTGAAGAGAAGGGATGAGAGTATAAGGAAAGCTTCACATTGAACAGTGATTTCTACGCTACATCTCAATATAATTAGCATTAATTACAGTAAGCTTTCCAAATTAGGTATAAACCTATGTTTAATAACCCTGAGATGCAAAAATCACCCCCAAATTCCAGGGAACTTAATATTACAGCCAATTTGTCTAGACAGCTTGGCAGGAAATGCCAGAATTCTAGGTGTGAACTTTGTGGTTATTAAAAAAAGGAAAAATTATTGAACTTGTCTGTATCATTTGCATAATTAGTTTCAACTAAGAATAGCCTAGTTTATCTAGCTTAGATTTTGCTGCTACTTTCATCAACCTTACAGACCTGAAAACTTGTCTGGTTTTCACAACTGTATCAGCCAGGATAATAAAAGGTATTTTCAAAAAAACTTTTTTCAATAAAAGATGAATTCTAACTCTGACTTGTTTAAAGAGGCATGGTGTATTAATGAGTCACTCATCACAGGTTTAATTTTATACTCTGTGCAAGCTCCTTGCTCTTTTTCGAGTTTGTTACACTTGGGGGGGGGGAGGGGGTGTGAAGTTTCAACAATGAAAGATGAATTCAGGTTTTCATGAATGTGGCAGCAAATACCCTATTTAATCACTGATAGCAGCCAACTACTAACCGAAAGAAACAGATAGCAGTGTCCTCATTTTTCAGAGCTGAAATACAAATAAGCTAAATGTTTGGTAAACTAAGGTAGCAGCATATAATTACAGAAACTGGAGTTTGGCCAGCGTAACAAAACCTCTTACCCCAAAGATTTCTAAGGAAGCGTCATGAGATCCCTAGTGGCCACAACTACTTGAAACTCAGATTTAAATTTCTGAGAGATGTCGTCGCTATCAGCAACCCTTTCCTCCTCTGCAGGTGGTGAGGAACGGCTCACCCCAGCTCGGAAGAGGGGACCTCCCCGCTGCCGGCAGAGCGTGGCCTCACACATCCACAACGGCGCAAACACCTGAAATGCACTGACCTCGCAGCAGCGCCATCTTAGACCCGAAGGAACAACTCTCTGACCCGCAGAAAGGCAGTACTTACTGAAGCCAGGCTTTCACTTGGAGAGATTTTGGTGGCAATCGCAACCTAATGACCTCCTGCGGTGCTCCTTGTTTCCACACTCGAACTGCACCACTCCTGGTTGCATGACCGCGAGCATTTGTAAGGTTACTGGGGGACTAGAGCGGAAAGCGAGCCAGCTTTATGCACACTTTGCAAGGGTCGCTGGATTGGTGTTTGGGGCCCTTTCACGTCAATAAAAAAACCCTGACACAACAGCAGCTTTACAAAGGCAGAGGAGCTGATGAAGCACAAAGCCACAATCCTGGTGTAAGCAGCAGGCAGGAATACCATCCAGCACTATTGCTTCTAAACATTTTACATCAAAGCCAGGGACTTCTGGTGAAATACATGCTTAGCATTTTGTGGGTCTGGATGCCAAGAAAGGGTCCTAGTTACTCAAACTTTCATCGAAACTAAAACGTGCATCTATTCACCCATAAGAAGAAGTCATTTTTAATTTGCACAGAGAGAATATTTGCACACAAACTCATTGCACCTGTAACCAGAGGGGGAACTAAAACCCTATCACTCAATTACTAGCAAAAACAAACATGAAACTTGATATATTTTAACTATATATATACACTGATGAGTCTAAAAACAAAACATTTGCTGTCAGTTTGGGGATTTAAAAGAAAACAAACCTGGCAAACATTTTACTAGGAGTGCATGATTACATGATTTGCTACCTAAATGTTTGCAAGCAGAAAAGTACTAACATCTTTATGTAAGCTATTTGTACTGAATTATTCCAACTATTTTTTTTTAAATCAAAAGGAAGAAAACAAAAGTCTGCTAATTTGTCAATGGGAAAAATTAGCCACCAGAAGAGCAGGGCCATGAGCAGACCATTAGAATTTCTAACGTAAAATGTGATGAGATCTTCTGCATGAATATGCTACAACACATCTGTGGTAGAGAAGTTATGCAGGGGGTTACCTTAGGTAACGATCTTTTTAAATCCTAAAATATTGAAAGTCTGAGAAACCACTTCCAGTAACTGGACAATTCAATCTTTCGTTGTCTGGCACACATACAGAACTAGTTTCACAGAGCAGGGTTAAATGGCTCTTTTTCTCTGCATCACGGAGAATAAAAAGTAGTTTTTCATGTAGCGTACTTCTCAGAACAAATGCGGGAGGGTCAAGTACGCTGGTCTTCCCACTGGCTGCCATTTGGCACCATGTTAACGGACAACTGGGAAGGTGTTTGTTCATAGATACAGGCTGCTGTGCCATGTGGATTTCGAACTGATGAATGAGCACTGAGTCACCAACAGATCTCCCTGCTGAGCAGCAGCAAGTGATAAATAGCCTGCCAGCCATAGTGCCTCTTCTTTGTCACCTCCCCGGCTCTGTACACGCTGCCGTGCAGATGGAAGTCTCCGCAATCGTCCCCTGCAGCATGACAACTCTTAATTCATTAATGCTCTACCACATTTTAGAAGGGCAGAGAAGAGACTCCCCAGAGCACAACTTCCTCCAAACTGACTTTCCACTTCTAAAATACTTGAATATTCTCTCATTCTCAACATACGGTTTTGGGGGCACACAAACTTGATTCATGAGATGGACACATCCATGTTTGCAACTTCCAGGTGCACCTTAACAAGCACATCTTCCCTGAGGAAGGCTACGATCTGACTGGTGATTTCTATTTGCACCTAAGACTGCGAGAGCCACAAACCTATGGCGTGAATTGCCGCACTGTCTCAAAGTTGCAGGCTACAAGGCAGGTCTGCTCCTTCCTGCCTACATTACCCAGCACGCCTGGTCTTCCACTGTAGCTTACGAAACCGGCCCACAACACAGGATTTGTGCCCTTGGCCTGAAGTCTTGTAAGAGACATTGTTGTCACCAGCACAAGTTACCAGAGAAGCCAGTCGCATCAACAACCCCAACCTACCAGCAGGACAACACTTCACAGCGGGCAATGCCACGATACAGTCGCTTCAGATGAGAAATAATTTCCCTACCTGTTTGGATAGCTTCAAGGGGAGTTTCTTCTTCATCCGTTCTTTGCCTCTTTCCGCCTCTCTCTCGGAGCTCCCAGCATCATTGTTATGGCCATTTTCACTCGGCTCAGCAGACACACAGTTTTCAGATTCTCTAGGTTTCTTTCCTGGATGCCTCTCCCATTTCTCCTTCCGCTCCTGAGGCTTTAGCGACATGTCCTTCTGTAAAGGAGGAAAAAAAAAATAAAAAATAGTAAGTTAAGCTCTTTGAGACTACTTTCAAGCATTCAGCAGTACAAGTATTGAATAAAAACACAAGCAAGACAGCATGTTCTTTCCAGAGATGACTTAAGATGAATAATTAGGCACGCAAAATGCAAACAGTAATTTTAGATTAGATTAGGATGAATACTCTCCAGGCTATGCGTTTGATTAATTTCAGAGATGCTGGAACTGGTTATGAAAATGAGTTTGCTTCAGATTAATTCGGGAACCATACGTCAACAGCACATGAACAAATCAGCATCCTGAAGGAAAGCCTTTAACCGTTCAACTGAAACAGAGGTGGGTTTTGTTTTGGTTTGTTTCTGATCTCCGAAAGCAACACATCGGACCCCCCTTGGGCCTGACAGTCTCTGATTCACAGCAGCATTCATATGGAGAAACGCACTTCTAAAGCCTACCATGCATTCAATAAGCAAGCCGAGATCAATGGGATCTAAACACATAACAGAGGTTGAACACTTCTAAGTGTTAAGTGTCTGCCCTGAATCAGGACTATAACATGCAATCTAAGCACAGTTTAAAAGCGGGCACGTCATGTCACAATGATTAACATAGGAAGTGAGATCAGAGAGGGGAATTACTGCTGCTATCCCTGGCATCTTGGAGGGCTGAAAGCCGAACTCTTGGTGACAATGTTATCGACCTCTCCCCCTACGCACACCACACAGAAAAGGAGTTTAAGAAACAATATGCCAAATCGCTATGACATTAATTCACTACAGCTAGAAAAAATTTTCCCCAATGCCTTTTATTAACTGCTCAAGGGTGAAAACTAAGCTCTTTTTGGAATGTTTTGCAGAATCTCTACCCCAATTAATTTTTTTTTATGCGAGGTAAATATATCAGATTAGGAGGTACCTTAAAAGCACTGTTTACCATGCCAAAATTTGTCAACTTCAGCCACAGAAATTTTTCTAAATGCCTCATCCCCCCTTTTCTAAACGCCCCACTTCTGACTCAAGCAATTGCATCGTGGATATCTGTATGCTGCGTGAATGGAGCCTGCAACACAACTCGCTCACGTCAACGCACACACCTTCAGTACTGCAAAAGAGCTCGGGAAATCATTAGCTCTCTAGTCTCTCAAAAACTAAAGCCCAACAAAAAGAAAATTAGGAATTGGGATGAAATGCCCTGCTGATTGCTCTAGATTACTTCCTCCCCCTGTGGTTTAATTAGTGAATTCACTGCCTCAGTGTGCAACATGCTGATTCCACTCCAAATCACTCACTGCTTAAAGTTACCCTTTCCCGTGAAGCGAGATGATGCACTGATGCTTTAGGGTCAGAGACACTGAAATCTGAATCACGACAACATACATACAGCTGTTTCCTACCCCAACCCAGGCTCAAAGGCAAGTAGCCAGCACCCAATCTCCATACACCTTGCACGGGGGTCCTGTGTGGCTGGCAAGCTCCTTAAAGCGCACGCATACACGGCAAGTTCCAAACCCCTCAAAGATAGAACCCCCACCCCAAAATTAAAATAAGCTGCTCCGTCCCGGAGGCGCAGAACACACCAGAATACAGTTCAGCTTGCCAAGTCCGTAACTGGTGAAAGAGCAAGGAAAATGATTGTCTGGCATCATTCTCCGTGAACGATAAAACAAGGAATACAAATTAACGTTTAGCTGCTCACTTTGGGTTTTAGTCTTAAGATAACACTCTAACGCAGCAGTTCGAGATGCCACTTAAAGAAGGTCACATTGTCCTATTTACTGGGAAGCTGCTGAGATAGAAATCAAAATGCTAAGCTTTAGTAACTAATCAGAAACCAGTGCAACAGAAACGACATCTGTTAACTGATGCTCAGCAAAACATTAGAAACAGAAGTCACCAAAAACGTGCACTTCTTCATAAAGCCAGATGCGGCTGCAACGTGACAGCAGGCGCGTGGAAGATGCTGCACGAGGTGACGTGGGCCCCGCATCAGGGAGAAGGGCGGCTGTGGCAGGGGAATGCCACCACCCGAGAGCACCAGCAAGTAACGCACTCCTGGCTCAGCGTGTAACATTCACTTTCAAGGATGCTTGCAAAGGCAGTAAATGGCCACTTTGGTTTAAATTCTAGCTGGCTTCACCTGGGGATTGGGCCTCTGTTAATGCCTTAGGGAAAGTCTTCCCTCCCCACCCACAGCACATTCACTGCAGGTTTTAGACGATCCGCTTCACCACATAAATAGTCTGGAAATCTGTGTTTTCCCCTTACTGAATCCTACAAAATTCCCTACTTAGAAATTTAGCTTTTTATCCCCATTTTGTTCGGAGATTTAAGGTTTGTCTCATCACTGAGCTACTAGCAAAATTAATTCAGGGAATACAGTCATAGCTGGCTCAAAGCCAAGGAAATAATGCATTCACTTGTAGTGCCACTTGCATCCAAGAATCTCAAGCACTTTCCAAACAGCCGTGAATTAAGACCCAAGCCCTGGTAGCCGAGGCTGCTGCTTGCCTCCGGCAGGAGGAAGGCTGACGGAGGCATCCTCAGCTCCGCAGCACGTCTGGAGCAGCCGCGGGGAAGATGCCAAGCTTCTCAGCCCCGTGACAAGAAAGCTTGTTCCATGGTCCTGTTCTTCCCCACTTCAGCAGAGGATGCAGCTCACAGGACTTTGCTGCGAACGTAGGACACTGAGCTGAGCTCGTCCTTACTGGCAGAGGGTGACAGCGGGGCTTTTTCTACCCTGCTAAATGCAGACCTTTTTGCAGCCTCAGGCAGAGAGCAGGAGGGGGCTAATGGGGTTTCTGTTCTTGCCTCCTTTGTTTCCTTTCTATTTACTCTACTAAAAGAGCTTTCCAGCGATTGCTCTTTTATCAAAGTTTATGACCTCCAAGTTGGGGACCTCACTTAGCACAAGAGCTTACTGTTTTCGGATGTGCATCTGTGCTTTGCACAGGCAATTGCTGGAAAATTTAAACATGTCCAGAATATACAGTACATGACCGCAGTGAACAACTTTTATTGATGGACCTTCAGTTCAATCCAGAAATCCCAGCCCGCAGGTGAGACTGGCCTTCTGACAAACTGCTCCACTGGAGCCTTCCCCCCGACAAGCCCCGACCAGCAGCTATTTGCACCTCATGTAAAGCCTAGGGGTTCACACAGCGACAGCGCCTGAAGTCAGGCCTTGAAGTCAACAGGTCTTCATTTCTAGCCTTGGGGTTTCTGCCCAGCCCAGGGGTCGGCAGACCTGGCTACCGCAGCTGTCAGGGCCAGTAAAGCCCCTTCTGCAGGGAAGGCTGGTGGATCCAGGCCCACTCTCTCTTCGCAGTTCCAAGGAAGGAGATTGCGAAATTTTGTGCCAGAATATACAAAACTACTTTGTTCCTTACTACTCACAGCTTCCGGGGCCATCTCCTACCTGTCCTCACAGGCATTAGGATTAGGAATCGCTCTCACACCTTCCAGGGCAGGCTACAGCCGCTCCATCTGCAGCCCCTCGTCTGTCTGGGCTGCAGACGGAGAGCAGATGGTTCTAATTGGCTGCGTGGTTACAGATAAGGAAGAATTAGGCCTTTCTTCAGAGCCTCTTTCCTGGCAGTTACTCCATGAAACACACAGATTCTATCTCCCCATTTGCTTATTTGGATGTACAGATATCAAAGCACACTTCAGCTGAAAATGTAATCATGGTACCTCCTCCCGCTCTACCTTGCACACCAGTAGCTGTGAGGATCTACTGGCAATTGCACAGCACAGGCTTGCAACCCAAGTATGTACACCCAGATGCTGCAGCAGATCTTGAGAGTCCATAATAAAAACCTCTGTGATTTTTTTTTTTTTTTATCGCTATTTGGCTCCAAGCTAGTTAAAGTTACGTGATTGCACCTCTGCTTGCGGTAGAGCATCTGGTGACATCCTTAATCACTTGGAACACTCCATCCTGAAAAGCCATTTTTCTTCTGTCACCAAGGCACCGCCGCAATCTCCAAAGACAGTCAAGGTGCGCGCCGCTCCATTTATAACTAAAGCTGTGAACAACGTGGGTGCACGGCCCTCGGCTCTGGAATGAGACTGTTCCTACCCCTAAAACGCCACAGCAAGAGACTTCTGCACAGTGGACTCCACGTTGTCTGTTTGATCAGGAAATAACGATCAGCCCTAGAGGAGCCTGGCGCAAGCTCACGGCCATCCGCTGGCTGGAGTTATCACTGCGTGTTTGCTCAGCCCAGCTCAAACTCTGCCTTAATCCTCTGAGTTTACACAGCTCTCTGAGATCTCAGAAAGCATGTAGCGGGCGGTTGGGGTTGTAAATACCTTTCATACACAAGGAAACACTTAAAGAACGTGGAAAAAAGTGCAAAACCCACACAGCTAGATGAAAAACCTAGAGCATGCTGCTGGGGTGCAGAGGACAAAAATAACACCTACAGTCAATAAAATAACGACCCTCAGCCCTCAAGCATCAGTTCAAAATGCAGGCCTGGTGCAAAACCAAGTCCATTGCAAGCCCCCGTCCCCAGGGCCCACCGGACACTGCACGGCTCAGACACGCAGCCAAGGACTGCTTACCCTCCGCTCCTGCCAGGCTGCCTCTGCCGACTTTGAAAGATTATACGGGCTGACTTCCCAGAAGGGAAACAGCCTCCAGCTTCTCTCTCCACAACTCTTCACTGCAGCACTTATTGCTTAAGTTGGGGAACGTGAAATATCCCACTGAACAGCAAACAGGAGAAGGATCCATGCGAAGGAAATAAAAAACCCCTCCGCTGCCTCTAAAACTGACCCTGCTTCTCCCTCTTTCTGCCTCCAGCTTCTCTCAGCAAAATTGCAATGGAAAAGCCCCTGAGGATCTATGCACTATCCTTATATCAACTTGATCATGCAATTAGCAGCAGGGCTGTCAAATGTGTGTGTTTAATAGTTCAGGAAGAGATCCTGGCTCAGAGAGGAACTGAAACAGATTTACTTTTAATTAGGCTACTTTTAAAATATTCCTGTTGACCTGATACCCAGTTTATAGAACAGCAACAGAGAAACAAATGCTGACTTAATAGTCTCATGCTTTCTAAGTAGACAAAGCACGTTACAAATACAGACAGGACCTCTACTACGGGAAATCTACTGTCCATTTAGTTGCACAGAGGTGACACAGGAGACAGTAATTCAAATGGAAAGATAATATTGGAGATATACATGAGAAACGTACATGAAAGAAATTAACGTTAAGGCGTGGACTTGAAGATGGGTCCGTAGAGAGAGAAGCCACTGCAAGAACAGGAGCCAGCTCAAGAGAAGATGAGCAGCCACCAGGCAAATGAAATGAGGTGAATAATAAGGAGAGAAAAAAGGAATGGGATAAGAGGTTACTCTACCGGAGGGCATCAGGTAGGACCACTGGGGTGACTGAATTTGAACTCAACGTGGTGAACAGGCAGCAAACGCAAGCGGAGATCTTAAAAACGAGCAGGAGCGCACTTCAATGGTGGGAGAGGAGGAGAAATTTGAGAGCTTTGCTCTGGAGAGCTACGGGGTAGGAAGAGCAGGCAGCGAGGGCAGCGAAGGGGAAGGAGCCGCGGAGGGAGGGCTGGCCCGCGGCTTGGCACAGCTTCCTCCATTTTCATGGATGGGGAAGTTCTCACTTCTCCTGTAATATAACACATACTCGTTTTACTTGCCCGCCCTCTCTTCTCCCCCATTGCAAACCTCACTAAAAATGTAAGTCAAGCCCCTAGCCTTTCAGCCAAAACCACTAAAGCTTTTTTAAAAGGCAAAAAAAAGCATCTAGTTTTGAAGTGACTCTCTTGCTTTGACCCTACATTCAAGCAACGCAATCAATAGCAATTAAAAAGATTGCAAATGAAATCCTTGCTTGTTTAACCTTAGACTGCAGTTCTCCTTTCGTAGCTGACATATTCCAGATGAGTTTGGGTCTTGCTTTTTAAAATGCATCACGTTTGCTCTGACCCTGTCACATGTTTAGCTCCAGAATAAGATGACTTTTTGACAAGACAGCTTTGAAAATGTTAAGACATTTGAAGCTGCCACTGGCTTGCAGGTTTATGATACATGATTTAACTTAAAAATAAAAGTGGATGAACCAAGAAACTCCCTGTAATTGAAACAGTCAAATTTATTACCAGAGGCTGCGTTCCTGTCACCTGCGAAGAGCTGAAGAGCAAGCTGCCGGTACTCTGCTAAATGCCCCCTTGTTATGTCTCCCAAGAATTAAGACCTTTGCTGCTAGGACCTTGAAAACACTGTACCGAGTAGAGACACCTTGGACAAATGTTACCTCAACACAACACGGCCAAAAATTACAAACGGGAAGGTCATTATCGCTTTACTTTTAAATGCATTTCAATGCACAACAATTTTCTAAGGCTTTGATTGCTGGTTTTGCTTGCATGAGACTGAATGAACAAGCAGAAAATGCTGAGCAGTAATTGTTTTAAAAAGTTGAGGAGAAGGGGGCTAGGTCTGGTCCCTTCCTGCTCGGTTACTTGAGGAAAAAACCCAAACCAGTCCTCTCCCTGCCTGGTAGCACCAAGTACCTGGAAACAGAGTGTTTAACAGGAATTTAGGGGATGATAAAAGTAAGAATATACAGAGCAAGTACCTTCTCTTTAGTAAGAGATCAAGGAAATCTGCGCGAGTGTGAACATATGGTGGTACATGTCTTTGGTACAAACCCTTCTCCACCCGGCACCCATCGGGGAGATGGACACACAAAATCTACTGGTTTAAGCCGCACTCCGCAAGCTCAACAAGAAGCCGGCCGTGGGCTTCTCCCCCCCTCCAATCTCCTCTTCAGAGCCCGCGGGCGCCTCACTGCAGAGAACTGCACCCGTCTTCCTCGCCGCCTACCAACAGACACACTGCACAGCTATTAAAACTCCCACAGGTGCTTGCTGTCCATCAGAAAGGAAATGATCCCATTTTAAGCCATCAGTATTTCCTCTAGCGATGGCAGTAAATGCCCGACGAGCGCTCACGGAATTACTGTCAGCGGAAAGTGTGTCAGAGAGCAAGGGAGCTTAAATGATTGAAGGGAAGCTGGGGCACCATTTTCAGGTAGGAGAAATGAGGCATATTGCAAGCCCAGCCTGCCCAGCTTTTATAGGCTGCCGGAGTGCTGAAAGGCGCTGCTGTTTGTGCACCGCAAGGCCAGCCTGCCCAGCTTTCACTGCAGATAAAAGCACGTTTCGGCTGAAGCTGCTTTCAGCCAGGACTGGGAGCTCAGCCTGCCCAGTTTATGTAGGGGATGAAGGATTTGGAAAAGAGCTTGCGCTTATCTGACAGCACCTACTTCAGCCGCCTCGCCGCACTGCCGGGTACGAATGCTGAGCGCGGAGCGCGTGCCTCCTGCAGAGCGATCGCACGAGGAGCCCAGCTCCTGCAAAGTGCCGTCACCTCGGTACCGGAGCACCCTCCCGAGAGGGAACGATCACGACGGCGGCAGCACCGCGCGCTGCCCTCCCGCTGCCCAACATTTCGCGAGTGACGGACTATGCATGACACCTCCATTTTAAAGAACGTGATCTGGGGGACATCAGCCTCAATTAACTTCCAAAGGTATCCCAGCACGTAAGCGGCACGATCAGGCACGCACTCCAGGTCCAGTGTTTTGGGAAGACTTTCCTCAAGCGTGCCAGTACTCGGTGACACTGCTGGGCCCGCGCTGCTGACAGGCAGCAATCACACGCTTGTTTACAGGGCAGCCTTTAAACACTTCATCTGAACTCATTCCCCTTCTCCCCAGATTATTTGAACAGGCATTCATACTGAATTCAAACAACTCCCACCGAGCGACAGAAGTAGGACCTGAAGAAGCAGCTCCTTGCTTGAAGCCAGATGTGGCCATTTCACCACTCACTCCCAATCTTGCCAGGAAGGCAAGACAACCCCAACTCTCCAGCTGCACCGGCTGGCCCCAAGCTGCCAAAGGAAAAGGTGTGAGGATCCTACCAGCACAAACTGGTAAGCAGCTGGATGCTTCCACCATTACCAATATTCAGCTAAACTAGTCAGAAGAAACAGGAAAGCACTGTTAAGTAAAACATGCCTCCAGCCTGTTTGTCACTGTGGACAGGAATGCTTAGAAACACTGGTTCTCTCTTTAAAATTAATAACAAAAGGAGAAGACACAACTGTTTCAACCTCTGCTGAGAGGGGAATGTCATGCTTCCATGAGCTGGACTCTGGAAACAGAGTTGAGCCAACCTGAGGCTGGGCAGATGGACTGGGCATATGGCTCATTTACCAAAGGCAGGGGCCTAAATCGGTCTCCTCCATCTATACTTCTGCATTAAAAGTTTTGATCTTTGTAGTGCAAATTATCTAGCAACCACACTACGACTGCACTGACTACCACATGAATAGCTTCACACTTGAGACTTAAAAGATACAGCTGTACCCTTAGGTGGCTTGGTCACGAATTCAAGAACCTTCGGCTTTATTTCTTAAGCAATTCAAAGCTTCCACCTGCTAAGCACAAACACAAAGTTTTAGTTTATTTTCTAGGATTCCTGCTTCAGCCACTCATGTTGCCTCCACTTATTTTTTTGGTACGCACTTTTAAAAACATAGCCATGAAAAATGTACTGCTCTTAAGGCAGTAGCACCTACAGAATGAAAGCTCCAGACGAATCTCCCACGTGGCGACAGCCTCAAACACATTCACTCTGCAAGTTGCTGTGAACGTTTTGAGACTCTGCCTCCAGCCTACGCTCTTTATTACCACCCTCCTAGGAAGGGTGCCATTCCCAAAGACGCTGCAGAACAGAGGTATGAACGATCTTCAGCAACAGCAGAGCAGTCTGCAGGCTTAGCTTAAGCTGAAGTTTGACACAGCTTGCACAAAGCCAACGAGCACTGCGCCGAAGGAGATGAACGCTCACAAATTCACACTTCTGCCAACTCTACTGTAGGGGTGAGAGTCTCCAGAAAAAAAAAAAAA